>PYAF01005742.1:312861-333164 GCA_007407185.1 Glycine tomentella
CCTTTAGTAGTTCTACGTTCCAGTTGTTCCCTGTTTTAATTCTTTTTTTCTTCTTTTCTCTTCTCCTCTCACCATTCTTTTATTTTAACTATGTTTCTCTCTTTTGTTTTATTTTCGATTTATCATTGGGTTCATCTACCACCGACCCCAATTAATTTGGGTTAAAGGTGCTGTTGATGTTGATGTTGATGTTGATGTTAATGCTTGAGTCCAAGTTTTGATGGGTATTTGGTAGCAGATTATTTTCAGAAAATATTGTTTGAAAAACTTCATTTTGGCAAAAATAAGAAATTATTTCTCCAAAATAAATTGAACCAAAACATGCACTAATTCTATATTGCAAAACTGATTTTTGGTTTCTTATGCACTGCTCATTACATGATCACCCAGTATTTCAATTTCCTTGTTGAATATTATCCATATTAGCATTTTCTAATCAGGTCTTTACTAATATTGGACACATCTTAGCAAAATAGTTGATTTTGCTGAATATCAAACAAATGTACATGTAATTAGCAAAATAGTTGATTTTCCTGTTTCTGAATCTTTAAGCAGCCAAATGGTCCGTTAAATTGTATTTTTTTAAAAGGTAGCATTTTTTTTTCTATATTTATCTTGAAGCTTGCATTGTATGTCCTTTTGTCCTTTATTTTCATTCTCTTGATTTTATACATTAAGTAAATATTCATATGGAGAAATGGACCTCTTAAAGATTAATGGTGGCATATTCTTGCATAAAGCTTTTTGAGCAGTTCATGTCATATGAAGGGTTGTATTTTTTCCTGGGATCATATTTTTTCCTGACATTCACTTTAAGTACATTGAGGCAACAACAAAGACTAGACAAATCAAAGAGGTTGATCGTGTGACTAGAGATGTATTGTGAGCCATTTGTACATAGTCTGCTGCTTTTCAAACTACAGCAAAACTTGGAACTGTACAATTCTTAACTTATTCTCATATGTTATGAGCTTAGTTTCATCACTGCACTGTTTGATTTGGAAGATTGCTTGCAGATAAAATATCTTGGTGAGGATGGTGAGAATATTCCTGTAGCTGGAGCTGTAGCTATTTGCTCTCCTTGGGACCTTTTGGTTAGTATTTTCATTTGAAAATCATAAGAAATCTAGTTAGTTAAATTTTTAAATTAACATGATTATATAACATATCCTACAAGATAAAATCAATTATAAAAGGCTAAATGTTGTCCAACTGTTTGTGGACCTTATACATGTGATTTTTTTTTTTTGTTTTGTAAAAATATTTTGTTCGAAAACAAAAGGATGATTGGTTCAAACTGGTTTTTATAGATTTTGAACTGGTTCTCAACTGATTTTTTATTTTTATTTTTATCGATTGTGGTTTTTGGTTTGTCTAAACCAGTGATGTAATTGGTTTGGCCCTTTTTTTGGACGAACTGGCCAATCCTGTTTGGTTTTATATCCATTGCACTTCTAGGATTTTAGCATACAAGGTGTATATGCTTTTGGTTCAATTTTTTTTTTTTATATATAATCTATAATTTTTTTTAACATGATCAATAGAGTTTTATTGAATTTACACCAATTCAACATTACTGTAAGAGAGAGTTTTATCACCTGTTTATTGTTTGCACTTTGCAGATAGGAGACAGATTTATAACCTGAAGGCGTGTGCAGAAGTTTTATGATAAAGCACTTGCAATTGGACTTCAAGGTTATGCAAAATTGTATGTCTTTATCTTTCCAGTAGAGTTTAAATATATTGTTGATAAGATCTTGATTCTCCATCTATTTAACTCTTCATATGCAAACAGTTACTGCAAAATTACAAAGTTTCTCTAGTTCGCAATGTGACAATTTACATGATTACCAATATTCATTGCAGACATCAGCCTCATTTTTCTCGCCTTGCTAATTGGGAAGGGATAGAAAAGAGCCTTTACTCTCTATAATTCGTATTTACTACTACAAAGTATAAAAACCAAGACATGTGGTTATTTAAAATTTGTATGATTTGGACGTGTTTAATCCAAGTTTGCTGTTATTTGATATTCATTTTTATTGATTTGTTTTCTAATGGAAAATAAAGTCATGTTTTTATTGTGGTAATCAACTATCAAGGCAAGTTACTAGTTTGTACTCTGTACTGCTTAATCCTTTTGATTGTGCCATGTTTTTAGAGGTCATATAGTTGTTACTTGCTACTTCTCAATTGCCTATTTGGATATAATTTTTTCCATAACATATAGGGCTTCATTATTCTAATTCGTACAAACCAATTTAATGTTATGTGACACATTTTCTTATTTTTTTTGAAGGTAACTTTCAAGGCTCCTGTTGGATGAGCAGTAGTATTATTTATATAGCTTAATAGAGATGTATTGATAGGTGAGAATTTTTATATTATTAACTAATAAAAAAATATTGTTGTTAAAAGTGTATAAAAAACAGTGAAAAATGCTATATAGAAACATACGGTGGCAATTATTAGTTCAGTAAGTAGTATTTTTTATGAGATTATTATGAGATAATCTTTGGGTGAAATTATTATGAGATAAGAAACTATTATTAGCTCAGCAAATAGTATTTTTTTTCCTTTCTTATATTTTTTATTTTAATCCTTATAGTATTTTTTTTCCTTTCTTATATTTTTTATTTTAATCCTTATAAAATCCTTATAGAATCTTAGCAGGTGAGTGAGTGTTGACTATGGTTACAATGTTTGCATCTTTGCTTATGGCCAAACAGGATGAGGAAAAACTCACACTATGGTAAGTTATAATTAGTTGTCATCAACTTAAAATTTTAATGGCACCCTTTAATCTATGTTTTTTACATATATTATTTTTCCAAACTTTTTAGTTTTATACACTAGTATGAAATTTATAAACATTTTATCTAGAGCTATTTACGGGTACGGGTCACTCGTGAACCCGAACTGATTCGAACCGATCCGAACAGTTTGGGTTGGGTTATTTATATATTTGGGTCAAAACTGAACTGATCAAAACCGTTGATGTACGGGTTAGGTCACGGATTTAGATTTACAGATTCGTTGAACCGATGACCCAATCAGTGAACTCGTAATAATAATATAAATTTTATTATTTATATATATATATATATATATATATTAAAAATTAAAAAAATAATTTGACAATAAAAAAAAGTGTGCTATTGTAAATGTTTAAGATTGTATTCAAAAAATAAGATAGAATATTTTTAATATTGCATTAAAAAATAGTATAGAATATTTTTAAGATTGCATTGAATAATATGATAGAATATATTTATGATTGCATTCAAAAATTGGTTAAAATCATATCTTTAAATTAGTATAAATAGAAACATATTTTGGTGTTCATTTATGCATTCTATTCCAAAATAATAGAAAATAAATTGAGTTGTGTATTTTAGACATTTGAGTTGTGTTCAAATTTTGAGTTGTTTGGTTTGACTTTAAATATTGCTAATATTGGGTTTTCAGGGTTGAAACTACAAGTGCTGAAACTTCTTAATGTATTACTTTCAGGTATATTGTTATTTGTTTCACCTTTTTTTTCATATTTTGTTTTCCATGTTTATAATATGAATGAATCATATTTTGTTTATTTATTTGTTTCAGTGAATCTAGTTACAACAAAATTGGTTATAACAAAGTTTGGTTTATAAGAAACAATTGTGATTTAGACTATTATAGTATTCTTGTTCAAAAATGTCTTGTTTTAATTTATATTATAAGTCTATTTTAGAATATTATGTTGATGGTATTAAATGAATCAATTTTACCACTTTCATATATTTGATAATATTATGTTAATTGTATATGATATTTGAAATATAAATAGTAGTTCTAAAAAAATTAAATGGATAACCCGGTGATCCGAACCGAACCGAACTGTTCATGAACGGGTTGAGTTTCAATTTTTTATTTCTGAAAATCAAACTGAACCGAACCGATCAAATTTGATTGGGTTGAGTCCTAAATTTGACCAAAACCGATCAGAACCGATCCGCGAACACCCCTAATTTTATCATATACAATATGATGGAGAAATTATCAAAGATATTACACTTAAGAAACAAATAAAATAGCTAAAATAAAGAAAGACATTGGAATAAGATTTTGTAGTTATCATAAACATCATCTTATTATCTTCTTTAGAAAAAAAGAGAGGATAATTTTAAGAGCTTAAGTATTGTACAAAATTGAAGAAAAGTACACATTTAAAAATTACAAAATTGAAAACTTGTGAAGTGAGATCTCAAACTAATAAATAAAATACTATGAATTGTCTTTTCTCTTTCATGGAGATTGAAAAAGATGAATAGATTTTTAATAAAATTGAAGATAAATTTATAAAAATATTATAATTATAAATAAATTTAACATTAACAACTAAAACTAATTAACTTTTTAAATAAACATAAAAATTAATTATGTCTTATAGTTAGGATTCTTATTGGTATTTTCTTTATATTCATATATTAAAAAAAAATCTTATATATTAAATTTAAGTATAAATAAATCTAACTTATTTTATTATATATAATATCATTATTTCTAAATTATTGTTCATTTAATTTAATTTAATTTTTAATGCTTTTTTATACATGATAACAAGTTTTAATGAAAAATATTTTAAATAATAATTTTATTTTTATTTAAAATTAGAAAAATTAAATAATATCAATTAAATTATTATAATTATTTTTGTTTATATACTGATGATACCATAAATACTTTATTATGGTATGAAAAGAAATATAAAAAAATAAAAAATGTGCGCACGAAATGAAAAGCAAAGAAATCTGAAAAAGGTGACGGCAGCAGGTATATTGGGAGTGGCGCGCAACATAGATTGGTGCTATAGTCATGTTTCAATTGTGAAATTGGTGAGAATGAATGTTATATTCATCCTAGAAAAAGATACTAGATTTTATGTTCTTAAAATAATTTTGTGACTAGTTAATTTATCTGTATCTAGGAGTGACAATAGAGAGGATTCTTTTAATATTGCATGCCCATGCCATATTTTCTATCCGATACACATGAGTGACACTGTAAAGTATCCTGCTGGTAGTTTTGGGAAACAAGAAGACACAAATGGAAATGTTCCTGAGATATCGGCTCCTGAGAAAGTATTAAATGATCAGCCTAAACTACTTAAGCAATTTGCGATGGATCTCCTCCGAGTTTTAATACAGGTTGACATTTTTGCATTCATCAATTGCTTAAACTTTGCTTGATATATTTGTTAAATTGAAAAAAAAAAATATTCTGATAAATTGCTCCTTTGCTTCCTTATTTGTCTTCTTTGGTTAATTGATAGTATTGGCTTGCTTTTGATATAGATATATGGTTCTAGTGTCAATGGTCCTGTTCGGCACAAATGCCTTTCTGTCATTAGAAAATTGATGTATTTCAATTTTCAGCACAGCAAAGATGATCCAGTCTTTGTTGAGTGCGACAAATATATGAAGGTATGACATGCTTATGGCCATTTATGTCAATTTTTACGTGATACGTTAAAAAGTTTCATAGGCTGATGGTATATTATTTTACAGTTCATTTTTTGAGCATTAGCTTCTTTAATTTTGTTTATGGCCTCCTAAGATCTCATGCCATTTTTTCCTCCTTTTACATTTGAGTTTTTCCTCATAAAGCATTGGATGTTATTCGAATGTGCAAAGAGGATCAAGAGTTAGTTTTTAAGATGCTGGCTGTGATATTATGGTTGGGAAATATATCATTCCAAGATACTGACAATGAAAATCACATTGAGGTGGTGAATGATGAAGGTAATTGTTAAGATGTTCCACATCAACTAGGAATATGGTCAAAGTAGTCTATATAAGAGTGGGCAATCCTCCTCCCTTGATTCATATTGTCTATGAATAACATAAAGGGTTTATTTGAAATTTCAGTTACTAAAAAATGACTTTGGTTTTTCTTTTCTTTAGATAGACTCTTTGTATGTATTCTAATATTTTATTGTTTTTCTTTGTAGAATAACAGCTTTGAACAATTTTGTATAAACTATGCCAATGAGAGGCTTCAACAACATTTCAATCGGCATTTGTTTAAACTTGATTACTGACTTACCTATCTAAATCAGTGTATTGTTTACTATAGTAAAGTGTCTGTCACACTTAATGATGTCCTAGTGCTTTGAATTGATCGTGAACCATTTAGTATAAGTAAACCTAGGCCTCATGTTGTGTTTATCTGTGTAAGAGACAGAGAGGAAAAACATTTACTAACCGATGAAAACAACCATGATACAACAAAACTAGAAGGTGTTTGTATCACATACTATGTATTTTGAACAGTTTTGGTTAGCTTGACAGAAACATTTCCATTTACATGTTTCAGGATTATGAATTAGATGGCATTGATTGGACCAAAGTAGATTTTGAGGACAATCAAGTGTGTTTGGATCTCTTTGAGAAGGTATTAATATGGTTTAAGATTTCTAAAATTTTACAATTATTCCTCTTTCGCTGAGCTGGAAATGAGGCCATTGTGTAACTTGTTTGTTGCGTAGACAATATGTTTCTTTACACTGCAGAGTAATTTCAGAATCATATTATGTTCAGGTCATAATGTTGGAGTTCACATTCTTCTGTATAGTATTTTCATTATGAACTATGTTATTTAATATGGAGAGGCCTCTGGGTCTACTCTCTTTGAAAAATGAGGAATCAAATTTCCCCAGGGCCAGTGATCTAACACTTGCCAACAAACTTAAGCAGCACCTGCACGCTAATCCTTGCTTTAAAGGGGGAAGAGGCAGGGCTTTTAGTGTCTGTCATTATGCAGGGGAGGTTAGTATCAGTACTTAAGGACCTTTATTGGTTGTGATACGATTATTTAGTTCTTTCTAGATATAAACTTTGCTTATTTAGTTTCGTTCATTACTTGAAATTCAGTAACAAAACTAAATGTTGGGTGCTTTCACTTTGTAAGAAGAAATTTTATGACACAAATATCATTCTGATATTAACCATGCAATTTTACCTCTAGAGGATAAATGTTTTAACCGTAGTTTTTTTTTGCCCATTTTGCCTTTTCTGTAAGCTAGCTAGCTGGGATTCATATATATATATATATATATATATATATATATATATAGGTATACCTCTGAGTCCAGTATTCAATTATCCAATCTTTATAATCTTTTTGAGAAATAAAATCTTATTTTCTCAAATTGCATCCTTTGTTTATGTAATTGAAATCTTCTCTTCTCATCCACTCCCTCTCATCCTGATGGCTTGTCGCGCTTGAGAGTTTTATTTATTTTATGTTATAATATTATACTGTTGTTTTGTTGTTCTGGTAGCCATGTGAATTCCGTATTCTATTCCTGCTTCTCATTTATGTTCTTGTCTGTTTAATTCTTATCCTCGTACTCGCTTCCATCCCGTATGGTATCAGAGCCTGATGGGGAAGTAAGAATATATGGCTAGATCTGAGTTGTCCTTTACTTATCTGAACTATTATCCAGACACATGTATATTCTTTCTGTTTGTCTGTTTTATGTTTTTGTAAATGCTTTAAAGTATCTTTATTTCTTAACTAGTTAGCATGATAAGCGGAGAAAGTTCTGATCTGGTGTTACTGGGGTAGTAAGTCCCGTTGAGATTAGGGCCATAAATCTTACAAGTTATTGTGATGCAAGATCTGAACTTTTTGTCTGAAAATTCATTGGCTATAGTTAAGAGATAAAAAAAAAAAAGTCTGGAATATAGCTCAGTAGGTAATTTCCAACTTGGATCTATCTTTATGTTTTTACAGAACCAGAGGATGACAATGATATCAGGGGATTAATTTTATGATATTTTCGTTATGTCTCTCTTTCGCACTTTCTCTTCTCGGCTTTCATTCAAGTCCTCCCAACCCTCATCTTCTTTTAATCCTTCCCAAGTTGAAAATGCTTTGAACAAATCAAACCGTAATATTTTCAAAGAAGTTTCTTTTGAAGATATTAATCAAGATCTGGATGACTGGAAGATCCCTAGAATTCCAGAAAATGAACTCTGTAAACCTGATTTCACAATTCGAACCGTTGAGACTAATATATGTCTTAAATATGATTTTGATGAAATTAAACTTCTTTCAAATAGTTCTTTAAAACTTCATAAACAAAAATATAGTTTTCTGCATATTGGATGTGTTCAAGTTACAGCTAAACCTTTAGGAATAGAAGGATTAAACACCTCAATTTTTTTATGCCTAAGAGACTCCCGTCACAATCAGTTTACCGACTCCATTTTAGGCACCGTAGAAACCAGCCTTAATAATGGTCCAATCTATTTCAATTGTTATCCTGATAGGACTGCCAACCTTGAGGATGCCAATATTCTAGATGTTTTAACCTTAGATGTCCAGTTTTACGATCTTGATATGAAGGCTGGATCCATCCCAGTTAATATCATCTATCGGGTTCAATACAAGGTAATGAACTCATGTATGTCTAGAGTCCTCAAACCCAGGAAGACTGGAGAAACTACTTTGTTTCTCACAGACACAACCAAAGCTAAGGTTGTAATTCCTAAAGTCATTAAGTGGGAACACATCAATTTCCCTCAAACTTGGACCATGGATAGAGTAGTCCCTGCCAAACCCCAAACCACACCTAGCTTCGAGTTTGTCAAGCAGTATGACTTTGGGAGGGTAGAGATCACCTTTAATAGGTCTAATTCCTTCAACACGGCTAGATCTTCTTTTACTAGAGATTCTAGATCTGAAATGTTTGAATTTGTTTTCTCTAGGAAATCCTTTTCTGCTGCCCCAAGTAGTAGTAGAATCAAGCTTCAGGGTTGTAGAAACGCCGTCTTCCATATCTCAACCTGTTTATCAACAGGAGAACAACGAGGAAAAGTCTAGGTCTATCCCTTCTCCAACCTTCTCATCTATGCAAGATTATGAGGTTATTCATGATTAATAAGACCTACATAGATTATGAAGCCCTTAAGCTAGATTTCGACTTTGAAGAAATGATTCCTCAAAGAGAGTGGTTTCTTACCCATTATAGGGATGATAGTAAAGACCAGATTAGGGAAGAATATTATTCCTTTCTTAATCTAGTGAAGTCTCAAATCTTTTTCTTTGATTGGTTTAAGTCTTATGCAGCTTACCATAAGATAGATTATCCTTTCTTAGAACCAAACACCATAAGTGTTATCACTAGATATGATCTTAAGGATGGCTAGATATAGTCAGATCTGAGTTCCCTCCGTCGACCAAGTTTATTCTTCCTAATGTTAGGAATGAAAAGCATGGTCACATCTATGCCTCACCCTTCAAGTCTAGAGATGAATCTGAACCTATAACTCCTAAGGATATCAAGAACCTTATGGAGCAATCCAATTATACCAATCGATACCTCCAGTCCATAGGAGAAAAATTAGGAGAAAGACCCAGCCATAATTCAGAAGCTAGCACTTCTGCTCCTAAAACCATTCAAACCCCTATCTTCAAACCTTTTAGAATGACTGATAAGCTTAGGAAAGAGTTTGTTAAGCTCAAAGCTTTTAATCAGCCCTTTGAAGAGTTTAAGGAGAAGCTTGAAGGATTAATGTCCATCATCATTCTAGACACCCCTCAGACATCCCAAGAAGCCCATTCTAGACCAACCCTCACTAGAGCTAGATCTAGGCATGAAGCCCAAAAGGACAAAAACAAGGAAATCAATGTCCTTAACCAAGCTGAGTTAGAAAATGGAAACTCCGACTCAGATAGATTTGCACAAATTAACCCTATTAGGAATCAGCCCAACTGGAAGCAACCCTCTAAGCTGTATTACCATAGGGCGACCGCTCCCGATCTTCTCCTAGAAGAAAGGGAAAACTCCAAATCCTTTAATGCCAACCACATCTATGAATGGAACATACATGGCAAAACAGAATACCAAATCCTCAATATCCTCCAGCAGATGACCATGGTTGCTACAACCTATGATACACCCCTTAACTGCACGGAAGCAGTTATTGTAAATATTTTAGTTTTTGGTTTTACCGGACAACTAAAAGGCTGGTGGGATAATTATCTTTCCGAGGAACATAAGATTACCATCCAGAGTGCTGTCAAAATGGAAGATGATGGCACAGTCCTGACCCAAGATGGTAAGCCAATCCCTGATTATGTCAACCAATTATTCTTTACAATAGTTCAGCATTTCATAGGTGGTTCCAATCTTTGGAAAGATAGATCTACCAAATTCCTTTTTAGTCTTAGGTGTAAGACCCTAGCTGACTTCAGATGGTATAAGAATACCTTCCTTACTAGATTCTTTACCCGAGAAGACAGTCAAGAACCTTTCTGGAAAGAAAAGTTTCTTACTGGTCTTCCAAAGTCCTTAGGGAATAAGGTTAGGGATAAGATCCTTAGTCAGCACCTTAATAATGAGATTCCTTACAAGCAATCTATGAGTCAGGAACTTCTCGTCCATTGCCAGAAGGAAATCCAAGACCTTTTGCAAAAGGGATTAATTCGAAAAAGCAAAAGTCCTTGGTTTTGTTATGCTTTTTTTATGTCAACAAACCAGTTGAAATTGAGCATGGGTCTCCTCGTTTGGTTATCAACTATAAACCGCTCAATCAAGCCCTTCAGTGGATTCGTTATCCGATTCTGAATAAAAAGGATCTTCTTAATCATCTCTTTTCTGCTAAAATCTTTTCAAAGTTTGACATCAAATCAGGATTTTGGCAAATTCAAATTAGTGAAAGGGATTGCTATAAAACAACTTTTATGGTCCCTTTTGGACAATATGAGTGGAGAGTCATGCCTTTTGAATTGAAGAATGCTCCTTCAGAATTCCAGAAAACTATGAACTACATTTTTAATCCTTACTCTTCCTTCATTATTATTTATATTGATGATGTCCTTGTTTTCTCTCAATCAGTTGACCAACATTTTAAACATATTAATATCTTTATTCAGATAATCAAGAAAAATGGTCTTGCTTTATCTAAAACTAAAATCAATCTCTTTCAAACAAAAATTCGCTTTCTTGGTCACAACATCTACCAGGGCACAATCACTCCTATTAATCGTGCCATAGAGTTCTCAACCAAGTTTCCGGATCAAATAATCGAGAAAACCCAACTCCAACGTTTTCCTGACTGTTTAAATTATGTGGCTGACTTCTTTCCTCAGCTGAGTAATCTATCTAAACCTCTCTATGATCGTCTCAAGAAAACCCCTCCTCCGTGGACTAATGTTCACACTAATCTGGTCAAACAAATCAAGTCCCAGGTCAAAAACCTTTCATGTCTTTACCTTCCGAATCCTTCGGCCAAAAAGATTGTTGAAACTGATGCCTCTAACATTGGTTATGGTGGTATTCTCAAACAATCTGTCAATGGCAAAGAACAAATAATTGCATTTACTTCAAGACATTGGAATCCTGCCCAGCAGAATTACTCCACAGTTTTAAAGGAAGTTTTAGCAATTGTTTTATGCATATCAAAATTTCAATCTGATTTGCTTAATCAAAGGTTTTTAGTTCGTGTTGATTGTAAATCTGCAAAAGAGATTTTACAAAAAGTTGTTAAAAACCTTGCATCAAAACAAATTTTTGTAAGATGACAAGCTATTTTGAGTATCTTTGATTTTGATATTGAATTCCTCAAAGGTACCTTAAACTCTCTTCCTGATTATCTTACCCGTGAATATTTATAGGGGAGACAACAGTCATAGTATAATGCCAGATTCAGTCAAATCTTCCTCCTCACGAGGGAGAGACAGAGGCAAGAGTACAAAACCTCGACTGGCTATGGCCGGCTTAATCGCCTATTCAAGGTCTGGATCTTCGTCCGAATAAGAAGGTCTCAGAAATCAATCAAAATCTGGGTCATCAACCCGGAAATTACCACAATCTATTACTGGGTCTTCCACCCAGAAATCCGAACCTCAATCTATTGCTGAGCCTGTCACTCAGAAATCCAAACCTCAATCACAAACAAAGGCAGACTATGTCATGCCAATCCAAGTCCTTTTGGCCCTTCAGGAATAGGGTCTTACCCACCTTCCAAAAGGCCTTCCATCCAAGACATGGGCAAACATTACTTCTGAAGAAGAAGAAAGTGAAAGATGTCTGGCAACCATGATAAAAAACATGACAGAAACCCCTTTAATCCTCCATCAACCAAAACGCAAAGCCATTGTTCAGCAGCCTGAACCCTTAGCGATCCAAAAGCCTAAACCTCAAACACAATATGTCCTGAAAAACAAATACCAGGACGTCATTCAGATTGAACCTGAGTTTTGGGACCCAAAACCAAACAAAGTTCCCCAGAAAATCTTTCCCAAAGATATTCAGGGCAATCAGTACCATTTCAAACCAACCTCCCTGCTTAAGACCAGACATTTTTATGAGTTTATTCTGCTAGACACCAACTCAGTCCAGATTAAACATCATAAAAATAAAGACTCTGAGCAAATAGCTTATTCAACTTTGCAAATCCTCAAGGTCCTAACACCTAAAGAATTTGGAGAATTGAATAAGATAAATAGGTTTTCTCAAAACTATGATCCCATTGGTTTTTCTTATTGGGATTATCAAACTGCCTAGTATAATGTCTTTAATTTTCAAAATAAAGACTTTATGCATTCATAGCTTATTTATTTTAAACAAAATGTCCAATACAAGTTCCCTCAGTGGTTTTTGCAGTGGTGGAATTTTTATGGACCAATCCTTGAGATACTCCCTTCAGAGGTAGTGTCTGGCCTGACAATCTTTACTAAGAAGTTTGAGCACCTTGAT
The DNA here is from genome assembly GCA_007407185.1 of Glycine tomentella. NCBI lineage: Eukaryota > Viridiplantae > Streptophyta > Magnoliopsida > Fabales > Fabaceae > Glycine > Glycine tomentella. The sequence goes on from PYAF01005742.1 coordinate 325,613, forward strand.
AATGATCCATTTTCGGTGGACTTACACTTCTTCAGTAAATTGTCTCTCGCTTGGATTTTCCAATGGCGATATATCTATGGTAACGTATCAATCAAGGGATAATTGTTGATGCTTCGCAGACAAGCTCTTGTCAAGTGGTGGTCTCAGTTTGACCATTCAAGAGCTAATCCTGAACAGATATCGCTTTGGTTTAAACATCACCTAACTCTAACCAAGGCAGTAGATCTAGAAGCATGCAAGTTCCTCAATCAAAGATCATAAGTCATAGCAGCCTTGGCATCTTCTACCTCCAAAGAGAAGTTCAAGGAAAATATGAAGATAATCATTAATCTCTTGGAAAAGGAGAATGAAGACGCCTGTTCCTCATCCAAGAAGCCAACCAAAGAATCAGCCAAAGCCTCTTCACAATCGTCGGATGATTTCTACCAGAATGAAGACGATTGCTTTGAGATAATATATATATATATATATATATATATATATATATATATATATATATATTGGCAAGGGGATAATGGTCTAGTTTGCTACTTTGAGATTCAAATTTCGGGCAATTAATAAGATTGCATCTTAACCCCAAGTGGCAGTGTGTCCCAATTAATTGTTGATAAAGTTAGAGTTTATCTTATATAATTATTTTAAAACAAATAACTTGTTTGTGGCGTGAGACACTTTGAAGCCTCTTTTATATATAAAGTAGCAGACGTGATATTAACATATTGATTCTTGGCTTCAATTCATATATAAAGTGGCATACGTGTTCTGGAAATTATATGTTCTTATGCAATTTAAGTTATAATATATTTATATTAATCATTTTCATGTTTTATCTCCAATTTAAGTTAAAATATATTTATAATATGGTTTTAAATATCTGAAACTACTACAAAAGCATACTTTAAAAAAATACTAGATTTTTGTAAATGTGTCCTGTGCCATCATTTTTGTTGAGCTTTGCTATAAGTTTAATGTCAATTTTAAATGGTTAATATAGGCATAATTAATGATATATTGTGCAATAATCAATGTGCTAGTGACTAATCATTTTATTTTCTTTTTCTTTTTTGTGAACCATAGTTTGCACTTGTATTGCATTTTTACTCCAACGATGATATATATATATATATATATATATAATATTGTTATATATAATATATATTGTTATATAAATTTTTACTCCAATGTATATTATTATTATTATTATTATTATTATTATTATTATTATTATTATTATTATTATTATTATAGCAAACTTCTAAGACAAGTCTTAGAATCCTCTATTTTTTTATTTTCAAAAAAAGACATTATAAAACGGTTATATTAAAAACCGTCTTAGAAATCACTAATTTTTTTTATTTAAAAAAGGACATTCTAAAACGGTTATTTGAAAAATCGTCTTAAAAAGTACAGCATTCTAAGACGGTTATAAGATAACAACCATCTTCAAATGAGACATTCTAAGACGGTTGTAGCCTACAACCGTCTTAGAATGTTGTAAAAAATAAAAAATTCAAAGATGTATTCTAAGACGATTCTAGACTAATAACTATCATAGAATGTTTTACCTTTCAACGACGTTGGCTATAACGACAGTTCTTGAACCGACGTAGAATGTGTTAAATAATTGACGTAGAAAGCGCTGTTTGTAATATCTATTGTTGTGGATGAATATCAATGGATTAAAGATGAAAATTTTTGTAGAGATTACTTGTTAAACACTTTAAATCCTTGTCTAACTATGATTTATAGTGAGTATAAGACTACAAAGGAGATATGAGATCACTTGAACACTCAATTTCAAAAACAAGAGAGACTTTCTAAGACGCTTCTAGTGGTGAAGTTCTTTGACTTTAAGTTTAATATGAACTTAAGCATCACTTCTCAATTAATTGAACTTAAGAGCAAGAGGAACAAGTTAAAAGAGAACAATTTTGATTTGTCTAATAATCTCTTTGTTTGTCTTGTGTTGAGTAAGCTACTTGCTGAATGAAATTCTTTTAAGACTGACATGCACAGACTAAAAGAACAGATTGAGCTGGATGAATTAAAAAAGTATATTCATATTGAAGATCAAAATATTTTTAAGAAGAGTTTGGAACAAGTAGGACAACAAAAGTCAGTTGCCAACTTAGTTTCACATTCCTATAAATCTAAAAAAAATACAAGTCACCAAAAGGTGAATCCTCTTCATAGTTAAAGGCCAAAAAGACTGTCTTCAAGAAGAAGAAGGGCCATAACAGTGGAAAGGAGTCACTGGGCAGCAGAGTGTAAGCTACCAAAGATGTCAAAGAACTACACACCACAAAATGAGGCTAATATGCTAATTAGTAAATCTGAGCCTCAAGCCTTCATTGGAATAATGAATAATGGAAAGGCCAGTGTCTCTTCTGAGTGGTTGTTGGATAATGGTGCTACCTGTCATGCGACAAATGATGAGAATTTACTCACTGAGGTCACAAAAGTGAAAGACACCGTGGAAAATTGTAATGGTGGTTAGGTAGAGGTGACTCATGCTAGAACCGCTAATTTGGTGCTTTCTTCAGGTAAGTTTAAAACATGTTAAAGTAGTACCTTTACTTAAAAAGAATTTGATATCTACGAGTTTACTTGATAAAGTTGATATGTCTTTTTCAACTATGAATGGCAGAGTAACTTTATCTGTTAACTTGTGTTACTTCGGTTGTGCATTTATGATTAATGACATGTATAGATTGAGTTTAGATATTGATAGCATAAATCATGTTAGTCCTACTTTGATTGATATAAAATTATTACATAATAGACTTGGACATGTGAACTATAGGAAAATGCAACATTTATCGAAAACTCACAACATTCCATTAAACACTTCTATTCAATTTGACAAATGTGAAGTGTGTGCACAAACTTAGATCACCAGAAAACCTTTTAAGTCGATTTCTAAAAGCACAAGACTCCTTGAGCTAATACATTTTGATCTTTGTGAATTTAAAAACTATGTTACTAAAGGGGTTCGGAAGTACCTAATCACTTTCATAGATGATTTTTTTCAGATATTGTCATGTTTATTTGTTGAAATTGAAAGATGAGGCTTTTGAAAATTTTAAGATTTTTAAATCTAGAGTTGAAAATCAATTTAATTTCAAAAGAGGTTTAGGAGTGATAGAGGAGGAGAATATACAATGACTAGGTTCAAGGAATTTTGTGTTTTGGAGGGCATAATACTTGAAACTACTGCTCCTTACTCATTCAAATCAAATGGTGTTGCCAAGTGTAAGAATAGAAATTTAATCGAAATGCTAAATTCTATGTTACTTACAGTTGGCATGTCTTCCTCCTATTGGGGAGAAACTGTTTTAACTGCTAATAACATCTTAAATAGGTTGCCGCACTCTAAATTGTCTAAGACACCTTATGAGATATGGCACAAAGGTCCTTGTCGATATGATACCCTTAAAACTTAGGGTTGTGTTGCCTATGTAAGGATACGAGATCCTAAAAGGCCTAAGGCGGGACCTAGAACCATTACTTGTGTATATCTAGGTAGTCCAGAAGATAGTGTTGTGGATAGATTTTTGGATCTATCTACTAACACGGTGATAGAATCTAGAGATGTAGAATTCTTTGAGTAAAAGTTTGTTAGCAATCTTGACTTGAAGGTTTTTGAATCTACAGATATGATTTCAGAATCTCCTGTAGAATATGTAGCTTGTCCTTTTGACACTAATATCACACAACTGGCTATTGAACCAATTTGAGTTAGAAAATCTATAAGAGATAAAGTTTCTAAAAGTTTTGGTGAGGACTTTGTCACTTACCATATAGAGGATGATTCATTCTTCTATCAAGAAACAATGACATCTAGGAAATCCTTACTGTGGCCAGAAGCCATATATGATGAAATGAGTTCTTTGCTACAGAATCACACTTGGCAACTAGTCAATTTGCCAAAAGGGACTAAGGCTATAGGCTGTAAGTGGGTATTAAAGAAGAAACTGAATAGTGACAGATCAATAGCTAGATATAAAGCACGTTTAGTAGCTAAAAGCTTTAAATAACAGAGTGGAATAGACTTTTTTGACATTTATTCACCTGTATGTCATTTGTCAACTATAAGAATTTTTCTTGCTTTGCATCTATTGAACACTTTGTATGTCTTAAACAAACACCTAAGATGTGACATCTTAAGTTTGACAAGGTGGTAAAGAGCTATGGCTTTCAGTCCAGTTATTCAAATAAATGCCTTTACTATCGTTTCATGTCAAATAAGATAGTCATCATATGCTTGTATGTTGATGACATGTTAATTCTTGGCTCTGATCATTCTATAGTGAGTGATGTGAAAACCACTTTGGCTAACGAATTTGGCATGAAACATCTTGGTATTGCTAATACCATTCTTGGTATGAAAGTAAGCTTTGAAAGGCAAGTTATCTGCCTTAGTCAAATTCATTATATTGAGCAACTACTTTCTACCTGGGGATATAATTAGTGTAAATCGAGTGAGACACCATATGATTATAACAAAAGACTAAGTCCTAATAAAGGGACCAGTGTGGATCAGTTAAAGTACTCAAAACTGATAGGTAGTCTCATGTATGCTATGAGTTACACTAGACCTGACATAGCCTTTGCAGTTGGCATGTTGAGTCATTTCACTAGTAATCCTAGTAAAGAGCATTGGGATGCCCTCAGTAGGCTGATGAGATACCTTAAAAGTACTAAAAATTATGCTTTATGTTATTCTGGTTATCCTCCAAATATGGATGGATATTATGATGCCTCATGGTGTTCAAAAATTGGAAATAATAAATCCACCAGTGGATATGTATTCACTCTGGGTTGAGTTGCTGTTACTTGGAAATCCAAAAGACATACTTGTATTCCGTTATCATCAATGGAATCAGAACTTTTTGCTTTAACCTCAGTTGATGAAGAGGCGAAGTGGATAAAGAATTTGATTATGAATATTCCTTTGACTCAACTAAAGATTAATTCTTTTAGTATATTTTGAGATAATCAAGCAACAGTCCAAGTTGTAAAGAATGCTCTCTTTAATTCAAATTGTAAGTGACGTAACTATTAGTCTTATTTTGTTAAATGAGACAATAGTTACTCTCTTACAAATAAACTTAGGTTGATGACTTTTTATAACTTAAACTATTTAGGCCTTGTTCATAATTTATGAAACTGGCTTAATGCTTATGAACATGATATTATGATGCTTTATGACATTGATATATGTTCTTCTTTGCCTGATGAATAGGATGCTAAGTTCTTTTAGTAGAACTCGATATTTTTAGTAGTTTATTCAAATGATTGAATTCATGATAATATGAAATTCATATTTGACATTCTTCAAGAGATGACAGAGATGAAGGAGAGCTTAATAAGTGGGATCCTGAGGAGGAGGACCAACTTGATATATGAATATATCATTTAGAGTAGTAGGGGACTTAACAGTTCACCTGCTATTGCCCATTATGTTGGAGTCCATTTACTTGAGACTTACATTTTGTTATTTCTATTTTGTGAATATTATGATTATTATGCTTCTTTCTTATATTTGTAAGGCCTTAGACTATTTTGACCGATCTACTTATACTTTATTGTTATGCATATATATATGTTGGTTATGAACTGATTTTGAGATTGATTTTTAGATGTTGGAATTTGAATGAGTTCAGATTTAATCTAAAACTCTTGGTATTTATATTGATATACTGATCTCAGAATAGATTCATGAGAATGATGATTCACTTAGTTTGATTAAAAATGTTGTTTGAGTTTAATGTTTTATTATTAAAACTCTTTGACTGATCTGAGTTGATTGTCTTGGACTGAATGTGGATGGTTCATGTTTATTTGAACATTACACTGACTACCTTATTGGATTGTACTGTATGGTGAACATAGGAGGAGATTGTTAAATATATTTTAATATATATATATATAATCAAATAATAATATATTCGCATACAAGTCCAATAAGTTAATGCATGGTTATATGAGTTCATATAAGCTGGAGTCCAATAGCTTTCTATATAATTAGGATACTCCCTATGCTGGAGGTAACACTATTGAACATTCTACATTTGATGCACCTTGGTGTAATACTTTAAGCATCCAACACTAAACCCTTATCTCTCAAACCCCTTACCTCCAACATATCTATGATGAATAACGTTTTGATAGCTTCAAAAATCACTCATAGTCTGAAATGCAAGCGGAGTGGTAGAAGGAGAGCTTGCACTAAAGGTGGATATTAAAAAACCTATGATCAAGTGGATTGGGGTTACTTGGAGGCAATAATGAGGAAGATGGACTTCAATGATTCCTAGATTAAATGGATGATGCAATGTATCAATTTTGTTCAATACTTAGTGAAGGTGAATCAGGACCTAGTGAGCCCAATCACTCCCGGGAGAGGATTACACCAAGGAGATCCATTATCTCCATATCTATATCTTCTCTGCTTTGATGGCTTAAGTGCCCTCATTAGGCAGGCTCAAATGTTTAAGACACTTCACGGTATTTCTATTTGTCGAGGTGCTCCTGCGATTTCCTATCTACTTTTCGCAGATGATTGTTATCTTTTCTGTAAGGCCATCATACATTGGGTGAAGGAGCTTGAAAATGTACTGCAGGCTTATGAGATGGTATCGGGTCAATCCATCAATTTGGGTAAATCTGAAAATTTCTATAGCGCCAATACGGATGAACCAAGGAGGAAGGTGCTGTCAGATATTATAGGTGTGCCCGCGAGGATAGGAGGAGGTAAATATTTGGGCACGTTGTCTTTGATTGGAAGGAGTAGAAAAACTATATTCAATTTTGTGAGGGAGAAGATTTGAAAGAAAATCAACTCACAGAACGGTAAATTTTTATCCAAAGTTGGATGTGAAATTATGGTTCATTCTATTCTTCAGACCATACCTACATACGTGATGAGTGCAACATTTCTTCTATAGTAGCTGTACATAATTACTCTAAAACAAACATTAAAAAATTAGCATAAAAATATATATTATATGATTGCAATGTAACAAAGAGTAAAAAAAATTTGAAACATATTCATCAATTAACACTATATCAATTAACACCTATGTGGTAAGAATTTTGTTTTTTCAAAACAGTTGTTTCAGGTTTAAATGTTAATTAAAAAATTTAAAAAGACTCTGCGTTAACTTCATGATCAATTTGTGTTCTTTTTTTTTTAAAGACATTCAATTTCCCTAAATTTGTTTCCAATTATTTTGTTAGTCTCATTTTGTGTTGTTTTAACAACTGGTAATTTTATTGATTTTTTTAGGGAATTATTAATTTTTTTAAAAAACTAATCATGAAAGATATTATTTCATAACTTTTTAATTTAAATCTCGAGTACTAAATTAAATATTATTTTTAATCATAATAATATTAAGTAGCAACATTGTTTATTAAATTAATATTTTAGAATAGAAATTAAATAATAAATTATTATATATGTTTGTATATTATTATTATTATTATTTAAAATATGTAAGAATTTTGTCTACAAATTTAAAAAATTAATGTTTTTAACATGTTAAAG
>PYAF01005742.1:344239-356350 GCA_007407185.1 Glycine tomentella
ACTTGTGACATTTTAGCTTTAATTCATCACACAAAACACATATAAAACAGGCTAGCAAATGTTACTTTCATCAAGAATACCTAGCATGTTTCTAAGTGTATAAAATCTATCCCTTGATAGTGGTTTTGTGAAAATATCAGCAAGTTGGTTATTGGTGTCAATGAATTCTACCTTTATGTTACCTTTTTGAACCTGATCTCTGAGGAAATGATGTCTGATCTTAATATGCTTTGTCCTTGAGTGCATTATTGGATTCTTTGATATGTTTATAGCACTTGTATTGTCACATAGCAGTGAAATTTTATTCAGTTCTACTCCATAATCTTGCATTTGTTGTTTTAGCCACAGGCTTTGTGCACAACAACTTCCAGCTGAGATGTATTCAGCTTCAGCAGTAGATAACGCAACACAAGATTGTTTCTTTCAATGCCATGAGATTAATGAACTTCCTAGAAGATGACAAGTGCCACTTGTTCTTTTTCTATCTAATTTGCAACCTGCAAAATCAGAATCAGAATATCCAAAAATATTGATAGAAGCACCTTTAGGATACCAAAGACCAACTCTAGGTGTAGCTTTGAGATATTTGAGGATCCTTTTGACAGCAGTAAGATGAGACTCTTTGGGATTTGCTTGATATCTTGCACATAAGCAAACACTTACCATTATATCAGGTCTACTAGCTGTCAAGTAGAGCAAGGATCCAATCATTCCTCTGAATTTAGACTCATCAACTTTCTTTCCACTTTCATCTGAATCAAGATATGTTGATGTAGCCATGGGAGTTGTAGCATCCTTGCTATTCTCCATCTCAAATTTCTTGATGATTTCCAGACAATACTTGGATTGATTGAGAAAGGTTCCATTCTTCATTTGCTTTATTTGAAGTCCAAGGAAGAATCTTAGTTCACCCATCATTGACATCTCAAATTCTTTCTGCATAGCTGATGAAAAATCCTTACACAACAAGTGATTAGTAGAACCAAAAATTATATCATCCACATAAATTTGAACCAATAAGAAATCATTGCCATGCCTTTTGATAAACAAGGTTTTATCAACATTGCCCCTTGTAAAGGATTGTTCAAGCAGGAATTTGCTTAATCTTTCATACCATTGTCTAGGAGCTTGTTTCAAACAATAAAGTTCCTTTTTCAATTTAAAGACATAGTTTGGATGTTTGAAATCAATAAAACCAGGAGGTTGTTCAACATATATATGCTCCTCAATGTATCCATTCAAAACTGCACTTTTAACATCCATTTGAAACAGTTTGAAATTCATAAGACATGTATATGCAAGTAATAACCTGATTGCTTCCAATCTTGCAACTGGAACAAAAGTTTCTTCATAGTCTATGCCTTCTTCTTGGTTATAGCCCTTAGCCACCAATCTAGCTTTATTTCTGACTATGATTCCACTCTCATCAAGTTTATTTCTAAAAACTCATTTTGTGCCAATGGGTTTAAGAGATGAAGGTCTAGAAACAAGTTCTTAAACTTCATTCCTCTAAAAGTGATTGAGCTCATCATGCATGGCATGCATCTAATGTTCATCATTCAAGGCTTGATCAATGTTCTTAGGTTCAATTTGAGAAACAAAAGCCATATAACAATATATGTACTTTAATGAAGATCTAGTAGATACTCCCTTTGAAACTTCACCTATGATGTTTTCAAGTGATAAATCTCTTGTTGTTCTCCAATCTTTAGGTACTTGAACAGGAGTTGTGGGTTTTGTTTCAGCACTTGGTTCTTCATTTTTGGTTGAGGATTTGTCCATTTTAATAAATTCTTCCAGCTGTCCTGCATCACCATCAATATCTTTTTCCTCCTTAGAGGGATTAGTTTCATCACAAATCACATGTACAGATTCTTCAATGCACATTGTTCTTTTATTGAATACTCTATAAGCCTTGCTATTTAATGAATATCCAAGGAAAATTGCTTCATCTGCCTTAACATCAAATTTTCCAAGTGATTCTTTCCCATTGTTCAATACAAAACACTTGCTGCCAAATACTCTTAAATGAGAAACGTTGGGCTTTCTCCTTATGTATAGCTCATAAGGGGTTTTCTTTAAAATGGGCCTTATAAGTAATCTATTCAAAGTATAACATACAGTGCTTACAACATCAGCCCAAAAATACTTAGGCAAATTTGACTCATTAAGAAGTGTTCTAGCTCATTCCTCAAGAGATCTATTTTTCCTCTCCACAACACCATTTTACTGGGGTGTTATTGGAGCTGAAAAATTGTGATTAATTCCATTTTCCTCACAGAATTTTTCAAAATGTTCATTTTGGAATTCACCACCATGATCACTTCTTATAGAGACAATTTTACAACCTTTTTCATTTTGAGTAAGCTTGGCCATTTTTCTAAAAGCAAGGAAAGCATCACTCTTGAATTTCAAAAACAGAGTCCAAGTGTATTTAGAGTAATCATCCACAATCACAAGTCCATAATAATTTCCACCTAAACTCATTGTTCTAGAAGGACCAAACAAATCAATGTGAAGAAGTTCAAGCGGTCTAGAGGTGGAAACAATGTTTTTACTTTGAAAAGAGTTCTTTGTTTGTTTCCCCTTTTGACAAGCATCACAAAGTTTATCCTTCTCAAACTTGAGTTTGGGTAACCCAATTACTAAATCTTTTCTAATGAGCTTGTTCATGTGATGCATGTTTATGTGACTTGCTCTTCTATGCCACAGCCAAGATTCATCAACCTTGCTTATAAGACAAGAAGATTTATGAAAGAGTGCATGATCAATTGAAAGAACATATATATTGCCTTTCCTTTTACCTATATGCAGAACCTCACCACTTTTATCATCAGAAATTATGCAACATTCTTTGTTGAAATTAACTTTAAAACCTTTATCACACAGCTGACTAATGCTCAATAAATTGTGCTTTAATCCATCCACATACAGCACATTCTTTTATCTTAGCTTTGAAGCTGTCTCCAATGTTACCTTCTCCAATAATCTTTCCTTTATTATTATCTCCATAGGTGACATATCCTCCTTCTTTGAGAGTAAAATTTAAAAGTAGGGACATGTCTCCAGTCATGTGTCTAGAGCATCCACTATCAAGATACCAAGTTGATATTCTAGCTCTTAGACACACCTGCAAAATTCAAATCAGATTTCAAGGGAAGGTACCCAATTGAAGTTGGGTCCATAGGGGTTAGCATTTTTCTTTCTTTTAGGAATCCAAATGCAATCACCATTAGGCACATAAAATCTCCTAGCATAGCATTTAAATGATGTGTGCCCTTTTTCATACAATAGTTGCAAGTGACAGATTTTGAGGTTTTTTTAAATCCAGAATTTAGATTAACTCTTGAGTTCTTTTGCCACTTTTGATTCTTCTATTTTGGAGGTACAAAAATTGTTTTACCAACTGATTTTGAACCATGTTTATACCCCAAACCAGAAGTATCTCCAGCATATTTTTGCACACTTAACATTTCAGCCAAGTTGCACTTTCCCTTGTAAAACTTTCTCAACAGGTCAATTAAATCACTGTTTTTGGCTAAAAGCAACATATATTTTTCACCTTGACTTTGTTTATACTCATCAAAATCCTTTTGAAGCAATTTATACTTGTCAACATTGCTAGAGGAAGAAGCACACACACATCCATTCAATTTGTAACTTGAAACAAATTTTTCATTTTCTTCCTTCAAGTTGCAAATCTCATTTTGCAATTCAGTAATTTTTTCAATATGCCATCTAAGATTTCCTTTGAGCTTATTATTGGATTTTGCAAGTTTTTGGGCTTCCTCATGCATTTCTTGAAAAGCATGAATAGCTTGATCAAGTTTAGAATTTACCTCATGTACATCACTTAGCAAATCATCATCATCTTCATTGATGGTGGAAGTGAGACACATGTTAGCTTCTTCATTTTCTGTGGAAGAATCTGAAGATGTTGACTCATTATCTTCCCAAGCTATGTATGCTCTTTTATCTTTCCCCTCCTTTTTCATCTTGCCTTCTCCTTGTTGTTTCCTCAAGTAGATTGAACACTCAGATTTGATATGGCCAGGCTTGCCACACTCAAAGCATGTGAAATTGTTGTCAATCTTCTTGTTAAGGTTATTGTTGCTGTTGCTGTTCTTGCTACCTTTGTTGAACTTTTTGTTCTTATTCTTTTTCAGAAATTTGCTGAACTTTCTAACCACCAAGTTCACATTATCTTCATCATCCTCTTCACTTGTTTCTTCTTCTTTTTCAACTTTTAAAGTTGCAGCTTTTAGGGCAATGCTTCTTGTTTTCTTTTCTGCATCTTCACAAGATGTTAGTTGAGACATTTCAAGTTCATATTCAATAAGCTTACCAAACAATCCAGCCATTGAGATCTTTGATAGATCCTTGGACTCCTTGATTGCTGTAACCTTTGGTTGCCAAGGTCTTGTCAAACACTTCAAAATCTTGATGTTCAATTCTTCAGTGTCAAAGACCTTCCCAAGACCCAAAAGATGATTTACAATATGAGTAAATCTGGTCTGCAGCTGAGAAATGCTCTCATTTGTGTTCATCTTGAACATTTCATACTCATGGATCAAAGCATGCTTCCTTGATCTTCTAACTTCCTCGGTTCCTTCATGAGTAATTTCAAGCATCTCCCACATTTCTTTTGCACTGTTACATCTCACAGTCCTGAAAAATTCATCAAAGGAAAGTGCAGAGGTGATCATATTTTTAGCTTTAAAATCATATTGTGCAACCCTTTGTTCAGCCTCAGTCATCTCATCCCATTCTTTGGAAATCAATTCATTTGCAACAATTTTCTTTGGAATAAAAGGACCCTTTAGTATTGCATTCCATGCTCCTGGGTCATTTGATTGAATAAAGATCTTCATTCTATTTTTCCAAAAACTGAAATGTTCCCCTTCAAACATAAGAGGTCTGTTTAAAGAGGCACCCTCCTTAAAGATTATTTGTGAAGTATTCATATTTCTTTTTGAAAAGAAAAAGTGATCTTGAGCAACTTTCAAGAACCAGCTCTTGATGCCAATTGAAAATGATAGGAATACTTCAATACAACCAAAAGGGGGGTGAATTGGTTGAACCTTGGTAATTAAAAATTTTCAAATCAGAGTTTCCACAGGATCTTTATCACTTTAAAAAATTGTTTTGAAACCAGGAATCTTATATTCAATCAAATTCCTCTGTCAAGAATATCAATAGACAATTGAAATGTTTCTGTGCAAACTATTTGATTCACAAACCAAAGCAATAAAGAGATGAAGATATTAGAATTAAGATCAGCCACAATTTTTATACTGGTTCACTTCAAACACTATGAAGCTACATTCAGTTCTTCCACTCAACACTAGAATGGAGTTCCACTATTGCAAATTAATGTTCCTACAAGATCTTACAAGCCTCTCTTTATCAACCCTAGATAAAGTTCAAAAATCTAAAACACTATTAGATTCTTAGAGACCAATCCCCACTGAGAACACTACTCAGCAACTCCTAGAGAAACACTATCTCTAGTCATCATGCAAGAAACCCATTTACAATAAGCCAATCTTTACAGAAATGAAAAACAGATTTACAACCACAAAGCATAAGGAACGAATTCACCTGATAATCCAATGAACAAGATGCATATGTATGATTCACCAGGTTGAAAGAACGAATGATAGATTCAAAGCATCCATTTCCTTACTCTTTGAAAACTCAATATGCTTCACTTTTCAAATTCAACAACCCATATGAATTTTGTGAAGCCAAGATGTTTTTAAGCTCAAAAAACTCACTAAAGAAAGCTCATGAACGTTTGTAATTGCCTAGAATATGAATTACTCAACTCTTTAAATCACAGGGCAATGAGTCTTATTTATAACAGCTTTCTAACTGAAAATAATCGATTAAACACACTTCTGTAATCGATTATTTCACATTTGTAATCGATTAAATCAAGAATGTAATCGATTAAAGTGCTCCTGAGATGTTCTGGGTTTGAGCTATGAACATTGTAATCGATTATTCTGTCATGTAATCGATTAAACCAGACACTCATGTTTTTCTAAATGCACTGTGTAATCGATTACAGAATTTGGTAATCGATTAAGACAGGCAGACCAATATTTCCAAATGTACTATGTAATTGATTAAAACGATATGTAATCGATCAAATTAGCAAAACATGTTAGCCATAAGCATAATATGTAATCGATTACGAACTTCTGTAATCGATTAAGACAGATAGTATGATTTTTCAATTTTAGCCTAGGTAATCGAATAACTCGATATGTAATAGATTACATTGTTGTTGGTTTGTTTTCCAGAAGGCACGAAGAACAAAATAATTGATGCCAACATATCTGTAATCGATTAAAGTAGGAAAACTTCATTTTTCAAAAAACTTGATTTTAATTTGCCTTATTTGTCAAATGCTTTTGAATTTGCCCTCAATCTAACAATCCTAAATGAATGATTATGCATGATATGCACATTGGATTATCAGATAACACTTCTTCCCTTTTTCATGAACCAATTGATCTTCAAGCTTCCAAGGCACTTTGCTATGATGCATGTTGAAAGCACAAAACTCCAAAGCTTGTCCATCCTTTCATACTTCCTCTTGAATCAACAACTCTACCCTTCTCGTCACACACCCTTTCTTTGTGCTCTCTTGCTCAAAAAATCTCCTCAACGCCTCCGTCATGCGAGAGTGGCTCTCCTCAACGCTCTACTTCCGTCGAAAACGCCTCGTTGTCCAGTTGTAGCTTTGTGTCGGACACCGTTGCCTCATCTTCCAACTTGCGCATGCCAAAAGCGTGCTGAAGAAACTCTGCTCGTTCCTCCTCGATGCTTCGCACACCTTCGTCAGATTCTGGAACCACTTGGATCAGCGGAAGCTGGAGAGTTCGGAGCACAGTTTGGAGATGGTAAGGAATCCTCTGAATATGAGGCAGTAACGCGAAAATGAAATCAATTTGAACAGTGTGTTGTGTTGTGTCGGTGGCATTGTTGTTTGTTGGAGTAAGCGAGGGAAGATGTACTCTAGAGATTCATGGGGTGGTCCGTTGGAGATAAATGTGACGGACTTGACAATGGAGGACCAGCAGAGCCAGAACCTGCAGGGCGGCGTTGTCCCATCCCTTCGACGAGACATAGCAGAGTTGGCTCCTAAGCCCCAACGAGCAGAAGAAGAAAAAGTACGTCGATCTTGACTGCATCATCATCAGCCGCAAGATCTTCAAGTGGACCCTCGGCACCATCCGATTGGGGACACTGAGTTTGCTAAAGATGTCTCCTTTGGCTACAAATCTTCTAACATTTTCGTGATGTAAAACCTCTAATCCCTTTATTGACTAAACAATGCAATTGTTTTTTTTTTCATAATTTGGACAAATTCTTAATTTTGAGATGCTTTTTATCCCAATATAGTGGGTAGAGGAGAAAACAAATGACCGAATACTGGGAAGTAGTGTTGCATCTATTTCTATCCAACTTTTGAGGAAAGGTGGTCCAGACAATGTTTGTAGGCATCTATGCAGTTTGCAGAAGGTATACAAATAAGAGATAAGAGATATAGTTAATGCATCCTAGTTTATACATTTTTAAGTTCTAAAAAGAGAACATGTGGCTTTACTTTGTAGGTAAGAAGTTACAAATACGAAGGTATATTGAATCCACTCACTATGACTGTGTCTATTGTATTAAGCAGGGGGTCAATATGCATAGTTAATGCAGCTAGTGAACGAGACATGACTGTATTTGCTCTTGGAATGATCAAGGCAAAACTTTCTTCTCCTTCATGCTTTTTTGTCCCTTTTTGGTTGTTTTTTTACTAATGCAAATGTTATTGGACTATTTTGTCTTGTTAACAGGCAGAATTGATGGGAAAACATTTTTTGTGTCACATTGCTGCTAGTTTTGTTTCTGCACTTATGGGAATCATATCTAAGCCTCCAATATTGGCAAGTAATATAAGAATAGCTAGAGAAAGGAAGAGCTCAAATTACAGTGTGGTCAATTCTTAAAAAGCATTGAGGTGATCAACATTCCAAATTTCTTTACAACATTTTACGTTGTTAATTCTCTCACAGAGAGAATGATAAAGAAAGTTTGTTTAGCAAAGAAATTATTTTTTATTCCTAATAAGGTTTTTTTTAATAGGTATTAGTTGAAAAACTTGTAATGAGTCCTATTGAGGAGAGGGAGGAGGAGATCAGTAGAACATCTGAATTAGCAGATGTATATCTTAAAGCTCATAAAGACACTCTAATAATGACCATCCGAAATCTCATAACTGGAAGAAGTTTGTCTTTCTCCTTTTGCTTGCTTTTCTTTTCTTTCCATCTCTTGCTTAGTTAGAGAACTAAACTGTTTTCATATTGAAGATCAAGTCATTGAAGTTCAAAGCAAAGTATATTGCATTTAAATGGGAGAATAACTACAAAGTGAAGTATATTGCATTTAAAGTGAGCTCTGCTTTGGTGGAAATAGTGAAAAGAACAACTACAAAACTTTGCTATATAATTGCAAAGGTACTCCATGTTTAATAGACCCAGTGAACATGCATTTTGATTGGAAAATGTGTTATTTCCTTTGACCTATGGTACTCCATGTTTAATAGACCCAGTGAACGTGCATTTTGATTGGAAAATGTTATTTCCTTTGACCTATTGTCCTATCATTTTATTTTTGAAATATAATCACTACTTTATGGGTCAACATTGCATATATTAGAAGCATAGACACACTGATCAGACCTTTTGGGGCTGATCATTCAGGTATTCCAGGCAAACTTTTATCAAGATCATTTTTTAGCTATGTTTCACATAAGGTTGATTGACATGAGAAATGTATTGCCAATGAATAAGTTCATTAAAAAAATTTAGAGGCTCAAAAGATCATTTTTGTCTTTGCTTTCTGAGAGTTACTAGTTTAAGTCACACTTTCTAATTATTGGACTTCCAAATATTTTTTTTTTCAGATTTAAAAAATGGATAAAAGCTGCAGACATAGATGAATATTGTTACTCATGGCCTGCACATGCTAATTCCCAGAATATAATATAACAATATCTTTCAATTCATGGAAAAAAGTATATTCAATTTTCTTCACCCATCTCGTTAATTTTAAAAAATGACATAATGATGCAGAGTTTGCTTGTATATTTTTCAAAAAAATGGGGTTTTGCATAATAAAGTTAAGAAAATGATATCCCACAAAAGGTTTACATTAAATTTCTGGATGATGACATGCTTAATTAATTAGAGCACATTTAATCAAGATATTTAAGTATAGGCTCCATGAAATTACTCGTGTGAGCACTGCATGCGCACATTGGATGTGGCTGGAAATGTTCTAAGCTTCACTCTTAGTGTCTTGGTATAGAATGGAATGTGGTTGGCCAAGCACTTCTAGACTTATAATTTTGGTCCAATTTGGATTAGCTTCTTTCTAGCTTACGTGTCATTTTCAATTGAGATAAATATTTAATTTTTTCTAGCTTCTTTCATATTTACGTGTCCTTTCTAGCTTCTTTCATATTTACTTGTCCTTTCTAGCTTCTTTCTAACTTATCCCTTTTATCTATATTTTCTAATACCCTCATCACATTTTCACATAATGAGCACTACTTTTAATTTTCTCACTAACAGCTACACTGGAAACACTAATCTTCGTAATGGTAGCAGAAAAAAAGGTCATTTATTGAAAGGTTCCAAATTGTCTTCTCTGAATTTTTTAAGCACAACATCACAGCAGGAAGACCCAAACTAGCCACATGGATTCAGGTTCGTAGTTCTGTGCAATCCAAGAAAATAGTAATTTGAAATGGTCTTTGAAAATCATCTTAAAAAATTCATATTCTAAGGCGATTTTTGTGAAAATCGTCTTAGAATCCTTAATTTTTTTTCTCAATAAGGCTTTCTAAGACGGTTTTTCTAGAAAACTGTCTTAAAATTCTCACTTTTTTTTAATATAACACATGTTTTAAGACAATTTTACCTTAGAAGTGTCATAGAATCACTATTTTTGTAATGAAACACATGTTCTAAGACGGTTTTACCTTAGAATCGTCTTAGAATCAATATTTTGAATTTGTTGTTAATTAAACACATGTTCTAAGACAAAGGTAGCTTAGAATGTGACATTCTAAGACGGTTTTACCTTAGAACCATCTTAGAAACCTTTTTTATATATAAAAATCATCTTCTAAGACAGTTCCTTTGAGGAACCATCTTAGAATTGTTTGTTACAAAGACGGTTTTGAAACCATCGTCAAAAGTTAAGATTTTTGACGACGTTGGATACAAAGACGATTGAAAAACCGTCTTTTTATGCCTTAAAGAACTGATGTAAAATGGCATCCTTGTAGTAGTGTTGCCTCTAGCTTCTGAAACTGCTTTCTTTGCATTTTTTCTCGCTAATATAAACTTTTGCAAGTTCTCATCATTGGGTCTTTTATTCAAAGATCTAAAGCATTCATTCTTCTATTTAATTGTCTCCTGCACCTCTCCATTCCACCACCATGTTTCCTTTGTAAGAAATTTTTTTCTTTTGCTTTCTCGCAGCACCCTCCTTCCCACATTTTGGATACACATAGTCATCTCATTCCATATTTCATTTGCTTCTCCAATAGATTCCCACGATCCTTCCACACAACATGTTTTCTTTGAACTCTTTGTTTTTTCTCCTTTAGCTTCCACCATCTTATCCTTGGGTTCTTTCTCATATTAAGTACTTTGTTGAACCAAACCTCTAGGATTACCAGCTTATGTTGCCTAACGACAAACTCTCCAGGGTAGACCTCGCAGTCGATACAAGAATTTCTATCTTCTCTTCTGGCCATAAGGAATCAATTTGACTATGATTTTGGCCACTATGGTAAGTGATAAGATGGGACTCCCTTTTTCGAAAAAAGGTGTTTGCTAGCATCAAATAGTAGGCTAGTGCAACGTTCAAGATATCTTCTCCTGTCTTATTTCTCATCCTGTAAGGACTTTTACTTTCGGCGCTTAACCCCGCGCTATCGCGCGGGGATTCAGGTCAGAAAACCCTACTAAAGGTGCGGCGCCGGTGACACCAGGATTGGTGCTGATAGCGCCAAATGTAATAGCGTGAATTCGTAAGTATATGTTAAGCTTAGTTAAGCATGAATCTAAGTTTTATGGTGGTTCTGGCATATGGCGCGACCCACTTGGGGTGCGGCGCGACGCGCGCCATATGTGTAATATAGGGCAGATGACTCTGCCATGTCACGCGAGTCACTTGACGATCCACGCAAGTCGCGTGGCAAGTGGTCCAGAAATCATGGTTTTCTCTGGAGTTCCGCGCGAGTCATTTGGGATCCACGCGTGTCGCGTGGAAGGCCCGAATGAATGGCGCGAGTCGCGTGGTGGAACGACGCGAGTCGCGTGGGAAGTGGCTTAGAAATGGCATTTCTGTCTGCCATCCCACGTGAGTCGCGTGGGAACCCAAGTGAAACGCGTGGGAACGTCGGCAGATCAGCATTTAAAGGACCAGAACGTGAGAAATGGAGGAAATACCATTTCTTCTTCCTCCCTTTAGCCAACCTCCATTGTTGAAGTCCTAAAGCTTCTTAGGACTTGATTTCTCAGCCTAAACACTTCCCTGAGCCTTAGAAACTTGATTGAACCGAGTAGAAAGCTTGAATCCTTCATCAATTTCCTTGAAAACCCCAGATTGAGTGAGAAGAGGAACCTCAGAGGGAAAAGCTCAGAGAACTCGAGCTTGGCGCAGAACCACAGCGTAATTGGAACACAGAAGCTAGAAGAAGCTGTTCTGAGGCTGTTGGAGTCGCCACTGAGGTAAGAAACGCAAGTTTCACCGTTTAATTTTGATTTTGGGGGTCCCTGTGAATAGTGACCCATATGAGCTGGGGCTAGAATTAGCTCAGGGTCCAGTTGAGAAAATTGTTCAGGGCTTAGAATAGATGAAGGATTAGCTTTCAGTTTTTGATTCTGATAACTTTGAATCTTGGCTCTGTATATGCCTGTGTGACTTATGTAGAGTCACTTGTTGATGGTTCTCTGATAGGCTCGAGCCTTGATTGTGATGCTCTGAGCTGAGAGGCTAGTAGAGCAGGGCTTTGAATGGACCTCAGCCCCTTTC
>PYAF01005742.1:358529-384848 GCA_007407185.1 Glycine tomentella
ATTGATGATATGTATATGGAACCTGTTCCCCTGAGTATAGTTGTTGTATGTTTGATAAATCTGCCTAAATCTGTCAGTGATCTATCTTTATGGTTTTGTGATGAGAAACTGGATCAGCAGGGGTGTGCCTTACGTGCTTTGTGTGTGACTTTTATTTGTTTGGTGCTATTCTATACATAATGTATCAAGAAAAGCGATTATGTGCTTCCGCTGAGTTTTATAAACTATGTTTTAAACGTTAAACTGATATTATTAAAGGATAACACGTCGAAGGCCTACGGGGTGTTACACGTCCCAAAGCCAAAACCTTCATGAATTCCGTCAAAACCTCCACTGCTTTTACCAACATGACCATTTAGATCTCCTCCTAGGAAAATGTTCTCTTGTCATATCCCTCTCAAAACCTCTTCCTAGTCTACCCAAAATTCGTTCTTATCATTTGATTGCAGTCCAACTTGGGGTGCATACACACTGATGATATTTAAAATTAAATCACCCACAACAAGCTTAATCAGCATAATCTTGTCGCCTTTCTTTTTGATGTTAACAACTTTATATTTTAAACTTCTATTGAACATAATTCCAACACAATTTTGACTTTTGTTTATACTTGTATACCACAACTTGAAACCGATGCCATCCACTTCCTTGGTATTTTCTCCAAGCCACTTAGTTTCTTGCAAGCAAACAATATTCACTTTCCTTCTAGCAAAAACATATGTTAACTCCCTTAGCGAAAACAAGCTTCCCAATTGCATCCTTAATCCTTGGACGGTGTTTTCCTGCCATGCTCGCCCATCTGCGTGTTTGGACCGTGACCTACTTGTCACCAAATCCGGGTGAAGACCTAGCACCTTGCCTTGAGGTAAGGACCCTAGCTCACTTATCACTGCATCCTAGGACCAATGCAACTCCTTTTCTTGTGGCAAGGGCCCTAGCCCATTTTTTGCTACACACGGGGCCCGATGTAACATGTCGTTATGAACGGTACGCCGTAACAAAATATCATAATGGTTCATCTCATAAAAAAAGCTATTTTTTATGGCTGGTTCGCAACACTTGACGCTAACCCTCCTCCTTTATCCTAGCTTGGGACAGGTCATGCATGCAAGCACACATAAGCGATGTTACACTATATAATAAATATTAAATAAAATTTTATCCAAGAAAAAATCTTTTAGAGATCCTTGAACAAATGCAAATGTTGATCAAAGTGAACATAGAAAGACACACAAAGAAGTTCCATACATTAGCATCCTCTACTCTCAGGGATGGAAGAAGTATTGGAAAAATCAAAAGCATCAAAATGCTCTGTTATTGGCCTCCCAACATTAGGAATTCCAGCAGAGATAACATCGCTAAAGTAATACAGGTTATCCCCAATTTCATCTACAACACCAATAACTGCAGAAGTTGAATCTGGACTTGGATTTTTGTCTTAGTAACAATAATTTCTCTATTAGGAAAGAAGAAAATATGAAGTTAAATGCCAAAGAGAAAGAAGATATGATGTCTTACTTGAGTGTCTCAGAGACCAGTCTATTTAAATCCATACATTGATTCCTAAAAAGTGAAACTAGGTTTGAGAAGTAATCGATGTCAGGTACACTCGTTATATATCTTGTTCCGTTCAAGAAGAATGGATGTGTTTCCAACAGAGAATCGTCGGAATTTTGCTATGGGATCAAACTCTCTCTCTCTCTCTCCTGAAGATGTCTATGGTTGAAGAATACCTCAGGGAAGAAGATCACACTTGCTTGCAGGGAGAAACACCACAATCTGGACGTGGGGTGTGTGCAAGGTGTGTATTGAAAAGATAGAGTCAGAAAAGTGTACCTTGTGACTACCTGGGGGGTCGTATTTATATTGTGATTTATGGGCCTTGGGCCATAGCTTGTAGATAATCTATTAAAAAGATAATGGCAGATGATAATGAACAATTATCTTAATTTAAATAGGAATTATCACGTACCTTGTAGATAAGATATTGGAGAGTTTTGAATATTTGAATTGATTAGATAGATTCACTTATCTTTTACCCCGATATCTCAGTATTTCCGGAACAGATGCCCCCCAGCTCTGTTGATTAGCACTCTGATCTGCCGAGCTGCACTAAGCGCTTGTACCTTTTTGGGATTTAGTGAGTCGCTCTTGTTGGTTGTCGTAGCCGAGGTGAATGAATTTCTCGTTGGTCGTTGTGGCCGAGGTGAATGAATCACGACTTTGTTATAATATGTATCCAAGTTCTTGGTTTTATTGGCTGAGGTGGTCTTTTGGTGCCAGGACCTCGGTTCTGTCTTTCTTATCAAAGGGCCGAGTTCTAATTTTATCAGCCGACATGGTCTTTTGGTGTCGGGATCTCGATTTTGTTTTTCTCAGCAATGGACCAAGTTTTGGTTTCATTGGTCGAGATGGCCCACTGGTGTCAGGACCTCGGGAGATTCCAGACTTTTCCACGAATGGTCGTCCTTTTCCTGTCCCTTCGTGTTTCCTGGGGGTCTTTTCGCCTTCTTTTCACATTTAATGAGTTATGACAACTTTTGAAATAATAATCATGACCTTTTAATCTTCTTCCGTTTTTTGCCCCCTTACTTCTCATGAAAAGGTCCTTTTTGCCCTTCATGACCTTTCGCGTCTGGGAGTTACTTTTTTCAAAAAACTTTTCATATGTTGGTTTTTGGCGGTTACTCTTATTTTAATTCCTTTTATTCTCCCACTTCCTTTCATTCTTCATTTTCTCCTTGCATTCGATCTATTGCTTTCAAGTTACCACCTTTTCGTCTTCAACACCCTTCTGAAACTTTCATTTTTCCAGGTACTTACTATTTCTATATTTATTGTAATCTCTTGCATTGGTTTATTTGTTCCGTGTTTTCTATATATTTCTCCATAGGCCAACCTTCTTCCTTTTAAGCTTCTGTTCTTCCTTTCTTTCCCTTTTCTCCTTCGTCATGGATATTACTCCGGAGGAGGAAGCCTTTGTTCGTAGGCATGTCCCTCCCAAATCTGCATTTTGGTTTTGGGGTTTCCCTCTTTCTAAGGAGGAAAAGAGGAAAGACTTGCTAAAGGCTCGTTCTGGGGGTTCAGGGACTTCAAAAAAGCCCCCTTCCAGGCCCTCTACTCGTAGAAGGGGCATCCGTATAAGTACTGATTATAGTTGGATGACCCCTTCAGAGATCATGGCTGAAAGGGCCCTTGAGCAATCTTCCTCCGTAGGGACTACTGGGCCTAAGGGTCCTTTTAGGGGTTCCCGTGCTTCCAAGGGTCCCTCTAAGAGTTCTCGTCCTTCTAGGGGTCCTTCTAGGGGTTCCCATTCCTCTAGGGTTAGAGGAACTCTTAAACATATGTCTGACCGTCCATGCTTATCTTCGACCAATAGTACAAATTCACCCCCCATTGCTACTCCTAGTCCTTTTAATCCTGAATTAGAAGTTCATTACGAGCCTTGCTCAAGGTGTATGGACGAGTTTCATTACTGTATTCATATTGGGCATTATGAACGTTCTGGCGAGATCCTCAAATCCTGCAGTCATAATCCAATTCGAAAGGCCATTACCACAACAGCTAGGGTGTCGGATGCCGACTTCCCTCTGTGCCAGCTCGGCGTCGGCTGTCTCTTCAGCTCTTCCTATTTCAGCTTCACTTCCAGGTATTCATCTTCTAACTTCTTTTTATTTGTGTCATAGGTAACTATGGATACCTCCTCTTTGGAAATGGTTGGCGAGTCTCAGTCTGCTGGATCTCGGCCTGATGGTCCTTCTCCTGCTCTTGTCTCCAAGTTTCCGTGGGTGACTTTCAAAGTACTTCGTACTTCTTCTTCTTCGACCCCGGAAAGTATCGCTGCACTTCCTGTTGGTAACCAGGATGGATTTTCTATCCGCCTTCCTTCCCCCCATGAGCTTATTTGCTCTTGTGCCAAGAAGGATGAGCCCAATTATTTTTTCTTCTGTATTGATGTAATCAAACGTCTAGGCATCCGATTTCCTTTCTCGGATTTTGAGATGCAGTTTTTGTCTTTTCTTCGTCTGGCCCCTTCCCAGTTGCATCCCAACAGTTAGGCGTTCGTAAAGGCTTTTGAGGATCTGTGTGAGGACTTAAACATCGTCTGCACTGTTCCACTCTTCCTTTGTTATTTCAATGTGAATACTGGTCGCATTGGCCGGGAACCTTCTAGTCGGAAAGGGTGGACTTCACTTCGTAGCCGCCCTGATCGCCATCTTTTAACCCTTTACAGTGATTCTTTTAAAAAGTTCAAAAATAATTTCTTCAAAGTTGTAGCCGAACCCGGCAAACACCCCTTTTTTCTCTATGGTCCTGAGTCCCCTGGAGTAGAGTGGAAATTTCCATTGTACTGGACTCAGGATCACCATTTATTGACCCCGGCTTCCTACCGTACTGATGAGTCGATCCTCTTCGACATAGAGGAGTCGGCCCTTATTCAAATTTTATCATACCGGGACGCCCAAGGTCTTATTTGTTATTTCTGGCGTGATGTCATATCGTTTTTCTTTTTGCCATTGTATTAATGTCTTGTTTTATTTGCAGCTGTTCAAATGGAAGGTTCTTCCAACCCTGCATCTCGCCCCGCTAAGAAGCCTGCTGGTGGCCGAGGTCTTCGTTACCTCAACCAGCTGCCCCCATCCTCCAAGAAGCGTAAGGCTGAGGAGTTGGGCAACGACCCTCGTGTGGTAGCCCCTCTCAACCAAGTGGCGCCAGCTGCTGCTGCCGAGGTCGAGGTGGCCGACCAAGTTACCATCTCTTCCGGGGACACCGAGATTATCCCGGCTTCTGCCGAGGTCCCTGCTACTGCTGCTCATGCTGTTTTCGCTGCTCCTGCTCCGGGATGCCTTTGGGAGAAAGGCGTTGACGACCTCTTCCCTTATACTAAGGCTCCCAAGAGGTTTTTGGATTCAAGTCCTTTGTCTGATGAGGACATTCAAGAGCTCGACGCCCTGCAACTGAGTGCCTTCAAATGTGCTTCGCTGATGCCGAGTTTAGTTTCTTTAAAGAAGAGGCACACGAGGTTGCTTAAGGAGCACCACAAACTAGAAGGGGAATTGGTTACTTCCCGCGACGAGTTATCTACCACCTCGGGAGAGCTTTCCGAGGTTCGTGGTGAACTTGAAGCGTTGAAGGGACAATCTCTTTCCTTGAAGGCTTCTTGTGATGCTGCTTCAGCTGAGGCTGTACGGGCTCGGGAGGACACCACCTCTTTGGCGAAAGAGCTTGCTGATTTGAGGGTCCTTTATGAGAAGTCTCAAAAGGGTTCTGAGGATGCCAAAAAGGAGGTGGCCGAGCTCCAAGAGATTGTGGGGTCGGCAGCAGAGGAAGCTTTCTCCAACGCACTGGATCAGGTTCGATGTTTGAACCCGGGAACCTCTCTAAACCTGGAGGGAGTTCACTACCGGGCTTATGTTGAAGATGACAAGCTGATCCCGTATGCCGAGGAGGAAGAAGCTTGATTTTGAAGAGCCGGGATGCCGGTTTCTCTTGTAACTTTTATTATCCTTATTAGATCATGGAACTTCAGAACAATTAACTTTTTTATTTCTTTTTGAATATTATCGACTTTCGCTTCTTTTGGATTAATTTTCACTTTCCTCGAATGTTATCTCGCATTTCTTCATATATTATCTGTGTCTTGGTTTCATGACCAAGTTTATTGATATTGGATCTCGGCCTGCGGATTGACGTTACCGAGATCAATATTAGGTCTCGGATTCCTGATTCTGGACAACCGAGAACTACAACAATTGATGCTCAATCACTTGTGGGATTTGATCTTTTCAATTCCCCCCAAGTTATGTCAAGGTCAATGTTGGATTTCAGAACTCGGCTAGTTAATAACCGAGAACCGCAATGGCCGATGTATCATAACCGCTCGACGGGACTGAACTCCAGTTTCCCTTGAGTTAGTTATACCGACTTGATCAGGGCGGGATGATACGCGGACCATCAAGATATCGTATCGTGCGCACAATATATAAATTCCTTTAAATAAGGATTCGTATCGAATATTATTTCATGATCTCTTGTAAATAAAAAAGGAGTACATGAATAGATATCGATTTATTATTTCACGATCTCTATGAATAGGAGAAATTCGTGTGCATATATATCAGCAACTCATGTCCCTTTTGTAATTGATCTCGTAAATCAAGGAAATACATGATTATTTATTATTTCAGTAGAAACGCGAACATGATCTCGGAAAGAATTCTCTAGCTATAATATTTTCTCAATTTGTCGCTGTTCCAAGTTCGCAATATGCTCTTCCCTTCAAGAGTCTCCAGAGTATAAGCTCCTTGCCCGAGATTCCGGGTGATTTTGTATGGTCCTTCCCAATTGGGTGCCAGTTTCCCTTTCCGGGCGTTCTTGTTTCCGACGTCGGCTCTTCGTAGTACTAGATCTCCTTGTTCAAAGTTTCTCGGCTTTACTTTTCTATTAAATTTACGTGCCGACATCTGCTTCATTTCTATTTCCCGGCGATGAGCTATATCTCGGATTTCTTCTATCATTTGTAGCTCGGTAGCTATTGCGGCGTTATTGTCTTCTTCGGCATGGGTCATGTATTGTTTTCTCCATAAGGGTTGGTCGATCTCCACAGGGATCATTGCTTCTCATCCATAGGTCATTCTGAACGGGGTTTCTAAGGTGGTACTTTGGACCGTGGTCCGATATGCCCATAGTACATAGTACAACTGTTCGACCCAATTTGGGCCGGCTTCATGTATTCGTTTCCTTAGTCTGTCCAAAATGACTTTGTTTGCGCCTTCCTCCTGCCCATTCAACTGAGGGTGTTCTACCGAAGAAAAGTGATGTTTTATGTGGAAACCACTCATCATCTGTTGGAATTTTTTATCGATGAACTGTGTGCCTTTGTCCGTGACAACTTCTACCGGGATCCCAAATCGTGCTATGATGTTTCGCTCGAAGAATTTTTGGACCCGGGCCGAGGTGATAGTGGCTATGGGCTCTGCCTCTATCCACTTCGTAAAATAATCGACGGCCACTATTAATCATCTCATTTGACCTTCTGTCGGTTTAAATGGGCCTAATAGGTCCATGCCCCACTTGTAGAAAGGCCATGGTGCCGTGATCGAAGTCAACTCGGTAGGCAGGCTCCATAATATTTTCGCGTGCCTCTGGCAACTATCACATTTCCTCACGTGCTCAGTAGCATCTATTTTTATCGTAGGCCAGAAGTACCAGGCGCGGAGAACCTTCAATGTTAGTGCCCTGACGCCCATATGTTGGTCATTGATGCCTTCATGTATCTCTCTAAGCACGTACTCGGCTTGATCCGGGTTCAGGCATAACAACATTGGGGTGTGAAGGCCCCTGCAGTATAATTCTCCATTCACGATGGAGTACATAGCGGCTTCTCAGATCACCTTTTTTGCTTCTATTTCGTCGTCCGGTAAAGTTCCTTGTTCCAGGTAATCAACAATGGGCTTTCTCCATTCCGTGGCCGAGGCAATGATCATAACACAAGCCGGTTGAGCCACATCTTGTTGGATGATGGTTCTGTGGCTTCCTGCGTCTTTTGTACTAGCCAGTTTTGATAATATATCTGCTCGGGTATTTTCTTCCCGGGGTATATGAGCGACGGTCACTTCTTCGAATTTGGCCATCATCTCCTTTGACTTACCCAAGTATTTGGCCAGCAAAGGTCCTTTGACTTGATACCTTCCTTCTATTTGTGCCGAGACGAGTTGTGAGTCAGTGAACACTTTGACCTTCAATGCCCCCTGTTCTCTGATATATTTCAAGTCGGCGATCAATGCTTCGTATTCGGCTTGGTTGTTGGACGTTGGGAAGTTAAGCCTCAACGATTGTTCCAGTGACACCCCTTCGGGGTTTTCAATAATGATCCTGGCTCCGCTTCCTTTAGAGTTAGATGATCCGTCGACATATAGTGTCCACGTCGGTATTTCCTGCTGGTTTGAGGACGTCGGGGTCAGTTCCACCAGGAAGTCGGCCAATGCCTGGGCTTTGATGGCGTGCCGAGCTTCATACTTAATGTCGAATTCTGATAACTGGATGGCCCAGTTCATCATCCTTCCTGCAAGGTCGGGCTTATGCAATACCTGCCAAAGTGGTTGATTCGTCCTTACCACCACAGTGTGGCTTTGGAAATAAGGACGAAGTCTCTTTGCTGTTGTTAGGAGAGCGAAAGCTACCTTTTCAAGTTTTTGATATCGCAGTTCCAAGTTCTTTAGAGCTCGGCTCACAAAATAGATCGGTAGCTGGGATTTGTCAACTTCCCTGACTAATACGGCGCTCACGGCTTCTTCCCCAACTGAAAGGTACAAGAACAGGGTCTCCTCGGGGTCCGGCTTTGAAAGTACTGGAGGTGACGCTAGGCATTTTTTAATTTCCAAGAATGCTGCTTCACATGCCGGAGTCCACCCAATAATAGCTTCCTTTTTCAGTAATTTAAAGAAAGGAAGAGCCTTCTCTGCCGATCTCGGAAGAAACCTAGTTAATGCCGCCATCCGTCCTGTTAACTGTTGTACTTCACGCTTGTTGGTCAGGAACTCCATGTTCAGGATAGCTTTACACTTATCTGGATTTGCTTCTATCCCTCTGTACGTGAGCATAAATCCTAGGAATTTTCCTGCTTTCACCCCAAAAGCACACTTCGTCGGATTCAGACGAATATCGTGCTGTCTCAACTTCTGGAATGTTTCTTCCAGATCTCGGATATGATCTCCCTCGACGGGTGTCTTGGTGATCATGTCGTCAATGTACACTTCTATGTTTCGTCCGAGTTGATCAGCGAATACTTTATTCATCATCCTTTGGTAGGTAGCCCCGACATTTTTCAATCCGAAAGGCATGACGTTGTAGCAGTAATTGGCGTTCACACCTTGAAATGCTGTCTTATCTCGGTCTTCCAGGTACATCGGTATTTGATTATACCCAGAGTAAGTGTCCATGAATGGTAACAGCTGGAATCCGGCTGAGCTGTCCACTAATTGGTCGATGTTCGGCATCGGATATGAGTCTTTGGGACATACTTTATTTAAGTTGGTGAAATCGACGCATACTCTCCATTTCCCATTGGATTTCTTTACCATCACGACGTTGGAAAGCCATGTGGTGTATTGTATCTCTTTTATGAAGCCGGCTTCCAATAGTTCCTTGATGTGTTTTTCCAGGGCTTGTCTTCTCTCTGGACCGAGTTTTCAATTCTTTTGCTCTATCGGTTTGGAGCCGGGATACATAGACAATTTGTGGTAGCAAAAGGTTGGATTGATTCCGGGTATCTTGGAAGCCTTCCAAGCAAACACATCCTGGTTCTTTTCTATGCATTCTAGCAATCTACTTCTCGTCTCGGGATCATTTTGCTTGCCTATCTTTGTGATCTTTTCAGGTGAATCTCCTATTTGGACTTCCTCCAGCTCGTCCACTGGTTCCGGCCTCCATTCGTCATCCCTTACATCCAATTCCACTAGGTTGATTGGTTGCCAGGATTGTGGTTCTTCAATCTTATGCTTTGCTAGATCTCCCTTCCTTATCCGAGGTGGAGAGGAATGGCTCCCATTGTTTTCTTTCACGGTATTGTAGTAGCACTGCCTAGACTCCTTCTGATCTCCGTATATCGTGATGACTTGGCCAAGGTTTCCTATCCTCTTCATTTTCTGATGCTTTGTGGACATTATTATGTCCCATTTGTGAAGAGTTGGCCTTCCCAGGATGAAGTTATATGGTGAAGGGAACTCGACCACTGTGAAAGTGACCCTTTCTGACTTGAAGCCTTCCTTTGTTCCCAGAGTGAGCTGAAGGTCAATGACACCTTTCAGGCCGGTACCTTCCCCATTGAAACCATACAACATGGTTTGGCACGGCCTTAGGTCCTCTACCTTTAAATTCATCTTTTTGAATGCGTCGAAGTTAATGATGTCGGTCGAGCTACCATTGTCGACGAATATCCGTTTGACCCGGAAGTTGGCCACGGTTCCTGTTATGACGAGGCCATCTTCGTGACCGAGTACCACTCCTATCATGTCTTCTTCAGTGAAATGAATTAGTGGGGAAGACTCTTCTTGGTATTTTTCTTGAAACTCGGTTGAGCTTTTATTGACATTACTTCTTTCAGGTACTTCTTTCGTTGATTACATTGCACTCAAACTCGGGTTCTGGGAATTCGTTATCCTTCTTGTTCTTCTTTTCATCTCGGACTCGGTCGCTATCTTGGTTTTTCCTTTTACTCTGTTGCCCTTGTATCTTGGTGACATATTGCCGCAGTTTTCCTTCGCGAATGAACTTCTCTATAGCGTCTCGGAGGTCCCAACATTGCTCTGTTGTATGGCCTGGACCGTTGTGGAATTCACAGAAACGGGAATAGTCCAGCCCTGCCTTTCTGAACACCAGTCGAGGGCATTCGACTTTCTTTATGTCTGTTGAGGCTACCTCTCTCCATATTTGAGTCTGAGAAGTGTTCAACGGAGCGTATTTATCGTATTTTGTCTCGTATTTGGCCCTGAAATCGAGATCAGAAAAATTTCTCGGAGGTCGCCCCTGATGAGGGTTTGGGGGATTTCGACCATTGTGAACTCCTCCTTGATGTCGGTTTCACGGCGGCGTAGGTTTCCTCTTGCCCTCCTTAGGCCCTGAGTTGGCAATCTCCATCTGCTCCAACTCCAAGTATCTCTTTGATCGCATTATGAACTCCATGAGCGATTTTACAGGATCTTTGTAGATGGACTTGGCCAGGCGGGATGACCCATTGAGCCCGGCGGATATGAGATGGATGTGCACCTTTTCTTCTAACCCCTGAACTTGCAAAGCCGCCTCCTTGAATCGATCCAAGTAGCTTTGCAAGGTCTCTCCTGATTGCTGGCGTATCTTTCCCAGGGCGAACTCGGACTTCGGTTGCCTCTTGATGGTTGCGAAATTCAGCAAGAACCTGTGTCCGAGGTCCTCAAAATGCTGAATCGATCTCGGTGGCAGGGTGTGGAACCACGTCTGTGTCGGCCCTGTCAACGTAGTGACGAAGATTCGGGATATGATTAGCTCATCTATACCCCGAACACACATTTGCATATCGAATTCGTCGAGATGCACCTGAGGATCTTGACTTCCGTCATATTTTGAAAGGAACGATCCATCAAAATCCTCCAGAAACTGTGCCTTTACTATGGCGTCAACAAACGGACTGTTATTTTGCTGACCTCGGCGATATTTTCTCTGGTAAGTTCCTTCTTTTCTGCTCAGTACTACCTCCTTCCCCTGGTTCCCCTCAGTAATACGAACCGAGATCTCGGTCTGAGGGATACGGTGTCCTAGGGACCGGGACATCCTCCTGGGTCCGAAGTGGTCGACCGAGTCCGGGTTCCCTTGGCCGGTGACTGGAACCGAGTTCCCCTGTCGAGGTTCCTCCATATGCTGCGACTCGTGATTTTCTTCTTCTGGGCTCTCCCTATCTCTGAGTCATCGTTCCATATCTCGCATGAGATGGTTTTCGTCTTGCCTTCGTTCATCAAACTGGGCAAGCATAGTCCGAATATCTTCCTGTCGCTAAAGCTCATATCGTTTCTCCAAATTCTCAATCCTGGTCAGAATCGAGTTCAGAGTGTTATGGATCACTTGCGTCGTGTTCGGTGCATCCTCACCACCAGGTAACAGATTGGTGGCGGGCTGCTGTGGTGCCGGTATGGCTGGGGACGAGGCGGTGTGGGAGACAGCGTCTTCTGCTATCACATTCTCTTGGTTTCTCCGTGGTCCGTCTCGTCCTTCAACTTGGTGGCTTCTCGTGTTAACCATTGTGATTGATGGGAATCGAAGTTTATCGTTTCCACAGACAGCGCCAATGTTCCGTTCAAGAAGAACGGATGTGTTTCCAACAGAAAATCGTCGGAATTTTGCTATGGGATCAAACTCTCTCTCTCTCTCCTGAAGATGTCTATGGTTGAAGAACACCTCAGGGAAGAAGATCACACTTGCTTGCAGGGAGAAACACCACAATCTGGACGTGGGGTGTGTGCAAGGTGTGTATTGAAAAGAGAGTCAGAAAAGTGTACCTTGTGACTACCTGGGGGGTCGTATTTATATTGTGATTTATGGGCCTTGGGCCATAGCTTATAGATAATCTATTAAAAAGATAATGGCAGATAATAAAGAACAATTATCTTAATTTAAATAGGAATTATCACGTACCTTGTAGATAAAATATTGGAGAGTTTTGAATATTTAAATTGATTAGATAGATTCACTTATCTTTTACTCCGGTATCTCGGTATTTCCGGAACATATCTATTAACACATTCATCCCCAACTGAAAAGTGTATAGCCAGTTGTCAGAAAATTAAATATTTTTGCATCATAACATAACTGAGTTCAGGAAAAAAAAATTGAGGGGGAAGGCCACGTAAAATAGTAAATCTTACCATGAAAAACATTAAGGTATAGTACGTACAAAGGTGCGAATCATGTTCTCCTCATGAAAGGCAAAGCGTATTGCCTCAACATACATTGGAAATGAAAATACTTCATCCTAAATGCATAGATAAGTATAAAAAAACATTTAGAGATGTAGGAAACAAAGGCAGAATTATCTGATATCTCCTTCCCAACAAAAACATTATTGAAAAAAATGGTTAAATTACTTAGTTGAATTATTTGGAAATTTACAAGACCCAAACTATAACTTTTTTAATTAGGTCCTTGATCATGTATATTTTTTAATTGAATTCCTAGGGTTTTTAAAACCGCCATAAATTGTCATTTTCCAACAATTTCGAGCAAGTATAAACTAACCTCGGGGACCTACTTTTTTAGTTTGGGAGCCAAGAAAGTCAAATGATTATGTAATTAGGTAGTTCATATGTTCATTACTAAACATATAATCTAAAGGTACAAAAAAAGACGATTATTTTACCCGTCAACGTTGTTAAATCTAGCCGAGAAACTAAAGTAACTGCATAATAGGGAACTGTATTTGACAATCAACATGCATATAGCGCGTTCACTTCTTAGGTTATGGATCATAATGCTCACTGTCTGTAGCAACTGAAGTGGAATAGTAATGGTTATGCTAAGTTTAAGAACACGTACAAACTCTGCGACAACTTTTTTTCCATGAAGAATCTGCCACAAGCCATGATATATTAATTGCCAGTACTAAACAAACTTTACTGGGTAGTGAGTAACATAAGCACAAGGGAATCTCACTCAAAAAAGCTTGGGTCATGTTGGAATGTTCTGAGATTAGGATGAAATTATTATTACCTTATTAACCTTATTTACTATTTGAACTTTCGCCAACTGATCAGTTAAGTACCTATGCCAACCTCACCAACCCTTTTTCTGCAACAAATTTCGACAAAAAAGAATAGTAAACTAAGAGTATTACTCAAATAAATGAAGGAGAGTAAATATAGGATAAAGTCAAGAACAGAAAAAATTAACCAAATAATGCCTCAAATGCTCAGTTGGTATAGGGTAAACTGAGGAATAAAATGAGCCTTAAAAGATTAATGGATAAATTTTCAACATAATTTCACAACTAAGATTGGTCTATGAATCTTTCTGATCAATTTTTTAATCACACGGCCATCGGAAATGAGTACAACAATTGTGTGTTGTTAACACAAAATATGAACATGAAAAACTAAACTTGGAAATAGATGAGCTTGGTCCTAGAATTTTTGTTTCACCACCTCGCTTACCTATTTGAGGAAGACAAACATATCAACCAGATTGTCGCTTCAAAACAAGTTAATGATAGGAGATACTTGAAATTTATCCCGTTTACATAATCATTTAATGATTTTAAAGACATTTAAATAAAAGAGTTTGTCCCATTATATATATAACGGCCATCAACATTGTACCTATTTGTCAAAATGCTTCTTGGACTATACACTACAAGAAAAAAGCAAATTTCCGACAGACTCTTTCTCAAGGAAGCCATTCCGTCGGAACTGGGTGGCTTACCAACAGAAGACATCCATGGATTGCGGCAAGTCAGAAATTATTGTTTTTATGACGGATGTTTGCGACCACTTATGTGTCTGTGGGAAATTTGCTTTTATACTGAAAATGAATGCACTCAACCCTAACCACAGACTACAATTTTCTTTTTCATCATATTTGAAACCCCAACCCTAAGCCTTTGCACCCTCTGTCTTCACTCCGCTGCACAACCTCGACTACCATCTGCGTTCCATCGCACGAGGTCCGAGGCTGCAAAACCTCATTTTGGTAGGCAGCAATGCTCCCCAGCGACCCATTTTGTCTGTGTGTTGAAAGAATTCCATGAACGCATCGACTCTGCCTATCGTCCACATTGAGCCTTTCACTTTTGAAGCAGAAGATTTTCAAAATTATCGGTGAGTTTGCTATACACGTTCTGTGATACCTTGTTTATCAACACACATTTAATTTATGTTAAATTTATTAAATTTTCTATATTTATTCAATTTTTTGTTGATTTATTTTGTTCTTCACTGAGATTAGGGAGCGGGAAACTTTGAGACCCACATGTTATAGTTTCTATGATTTGTATTGTTTTGATTCATTTTTGTTTTGGGTTCACTTTGTTGGTTTTTGAAGATTGTATCTGGGTAGCCCTTGGTTAATTTCTGCTGTTTTTGGTGTGTAATGTTGGGAATTTGCAAAATAGAAAACAAATTTAATGAATAAAGTGGTTTGATTTGGAGAGTTGCCCTTTTCATACAAAGTACGTAGGTAAACCTATGTCTAAGAATGCAAATTACCCAAACTTGCAGGCAATGGTCGTTCAGTTTTGTTGTTTCATAATGAAACTCTTTTAAGCCAAACTAGGTAGCGAAAACAATGAGGTGTGTTTCCACTCAGGACATGCAGATACAAACAAGTATCATTTGGTTAGTTGGATATCCTACTTTTTTTCCTTTACTTTTAAAATTTCAAACTTGGAAAGCACATTTTTCTGAATCATTATTTCCTTAACAATACTTAAGACTGATATATTCCATAGACTGACCCATTTGATAGTTAATTTTGAGCCATAATTCTTGTACCCATACATCATTTGGATTATGTTAAACCTTGGCCCCTTTGTGCTTTTATCAAATATAAAAATTTTGTATTAGGAAGGTGCAATTATAATGTAGTAGTTGAATTACAAATTTGCCTGTTTGAATTTTGAAGCATGATAGATGGCAAAGCACATGGTGCTATTCATTTAACTGAAAATGTTGAAAGTTTGGTGGTTGTGCAGTTTGGAAGTTTCTGTTTTGGAAGAATAACTTGTGTTACATTATTATCAATCTAAAACAAAAAGAGTAAGCAGCAGGTTAAGTAGGTGCATGTCATATGTGCAATTGGCCATAAGAAACAAATTTATATAAATATGCTCCAAGATCTACAGTTTTTTTCATTGCTAATGCTCTTTATTTATTTTTTCCAATTTGGCTATGGCACATTATGAAAACAACATGAACACACACAAATAACCAAGAGGGGGTATGAATTGGTTAAAACTTGGCCTTTTAAAATTCGTGCAAGAATCGGAGTTATAAAATCATATCACAATTAAAACCAAGAATGCTTCAATCAATCAAACCACTCAACTCAAGAAAACAATTTTAGAAACTTCTACTTATTGACTAATAAAGATTTCACCCAATAGTCTCAGATTAAGATAGCAAGAAGAGAATAAAGAAAGTAATCAACGCAAGAACTTATACTAATTCACCCCTCAAAAGAGATGCTACATCAAGTTTCTTCTAACCAAAACTTTGATTAGAGTTCCACTATCAACAAAATATATTCTTTACAAGCTTACAAAAGATCACCCTTTATCAACCCTAGATAAAGAACTGAAATCTGAACACCCTTTAGACTTTTAATGATCAAGACATAGAGAAACCATTCTCTATTTTTTCCTCTACAGAACCCTACTCTAGAAAAGCTTAAAGAACCCTTTTGAAATAGCAACTAATAAGCTGAACTGTAAAAACAATTTACAACCAGAGTTTAGAGGAGAGATACAACCTTATGATCCAAGGAATGCAAATGCAAATGTTTACCAATATGAGATCAGGTTGAAAGAAACAAGTTTCAAACCAAGCTCTCCAAGAAACTCTTTTGAAATCTTGTCCAAAAAGAATTCTACAAATGATGCATGAGAATCTTGAATTGTAGGACAAGAGCTTTGTTACTAGTGTATTTTCTCTCAATTCAGAAGTCTTATAAAAATTAGTGAAAATCTCGAAATTGTAATGAATGTATCTTTCAAAAGACTTAACAGTTTTATATAGAAAAACTGTTGTAACTGAATGTAATCAATTATTACGTTCATGTAATCAATTATTTACTCTTAAGTAATCGATTAATTGTTCATTTAATTGATTAATTTGTTCTTGAGTTTTCTAAAAAGATGTATGAACAAAGTAATCGATTAACACAAAGTGTTTCCATTTTACAAAGTGCTTAGTAATCAATTACAGATAAATGGTAATCGATTAACACAAACAGGACTTGTTATGTGTTTATACTGAGTAATCGATTACTCAATGCTTGTAATCGATTATTCTGTTCTTCAAGGCTCAAGTAATAGATTACCAATTTGTGGTAATCGGTTAAGGTAGTCAAAAAGAGGTTTTCCAAAAACTTGAACCCTTGAGCACTTGGCTTTTATGCAATCATGAAATCTTAAAGCTTTTTCACAAATCATGTGCTTTTGTAAAACCATGAATGCAAGCCAATGAATGATGTTTATGCAATGTTATGGATCATAAGATGAAACTCTCATACATCTAAATATTACAAATGCCTTCAATTGAATGGCATGTTAAAAGAAAAAAATCATCCAAGCTTTCGCATACATCTTGATCCTTCTTCAAGCTCCCCATGTATCTTACACATTCAATAAATTATTTGCATGAAGGATGAAGGAAGACGATATGTTGAGTATTCGTGTTGAAATTGGCCTTATAATACACATGTGTTCAAAATTGTTATCTAACCAACCTATAGTGAATCTGTTTAAGCCCTTTTAATACCTTAAATAATTATGTCTTAGCTTCCAAATGTATTTGGTCCCATTCAATTTCAATAATTCTTTAAATTACAGTGATTTTTCCTTTGAGATAGGTTCTTGTTGGCAAAAGTGTAGAACTAGGTAAGTATAACCTGTATCTAGTGAGTTTGAGAATTGTGTAGCTATTGGAACAAAAACTTAAAGTACTATCCCCTGTTATAGTAAAGTCATAAGGTGTCTAAAACCAACCTCAAACCATGCCTAAGTCATGAATGTACTAGTGTGACATGACATGCTTGCAAGTGGACAATATGTGCTTTCTGAGTTCTTGTCTTGTTAACCTACTCTATTTCATGAATTCCCTTAAAACAATATACATGTTTGTTGATTGAGATATTTTTTAGTGTTGTAAACTTGTTTTCCTAGCTCTCAATGCAATTGGTCTTGTATCATTTTGATTTTTTTGTGATTTATAGCAAATACTATACTACGACATGTTTTGTGTATGATTTTTTTATATAGAATTTCTTGTTAATTTTGTAATCTGAGATTAGTGATGAACATGGATGCTGAGAAATTTGTTTGAGCTATAAGAAAGAAGCTTTAATTGCAATACTATAGTATATGAGTAAGTTCACTATAGTGTATACTATACACATCATGATATGTAAGGGATACTAAAACTAATGCTGAGAAACTAGTGGAAGTCCCTTTCACGGCTAAATAAAATTAAATCTAAGAGAAATTAGTGGAGGTCCATGATTTGATTTGGTGCATTAAAGTTAAACTAGGTGTATTCTACCAGATTGACAATTTTTTTATACAAAAATAGCCCAAGGTAGGGGGATTGGAAAATACATGTACATGTTATTAGATATCCATCTCCCAGCAGGGTTTGGAAATGCTTGACTGAAGTCCTAGTTTAAGTGAACAAAGCTTAACTATTTTATTACTTTGTTTTTTAATATTTATCAGGCTGTTAACAATTCAAATCTCATTATCTTTTCAAGTGATTTTGGAATGATGTGACTTACTATAACTTCAGGAATTATACAAAACAAATGTCTTTGTGTATCATTATTATTTTTCATACTCTTTATTTCCTTTAATTCTAGAGACTTTGTGTTACTTAATTTTTCCTTTCTATCACAAGGCCTATTATTTTTTAGTAGTTTTTTCATTCCCTTTTCGTTATCAACACATTCTCTTACATCAATAATCACACTTAGACATAGAGATTCAGGTATTACCTTCACCTTCATCAATGGTAGGGTCTGTTTTGTCTCCTTTTCTTTCCTAGTAATCGAGCCCTTGTCCAAACGACATCCTTCCAGCACCTACAATACTTATGAAACACTGGCATAGTTGGCCCCTGTTCACACTATTCCTTTTTTCAATATTCTCAGGCCTGTCCCTTTCCCTTTAACCGAATTTGAGTGCTCCTTGTATTTTCCAATAACCTCCTTCCAAAGCCCCCAATCTTTACCTCATTCCTGATTCCAGTCACCATGTTTTCTCTCATGGGAGATGTTTTCATCCATGTCCCATAGGGTAAATCATCTCGATATTCTTAAGGACTTGTTTCTCATAAATGGAAAAAAAAAATGTATACAACCAAGAATGAATTCATCATTTTATTATGGAATTAGTTTGATAAATGTCAATGACAAAGATTCTATCAGTCCTCTTGTCAACTTTACAAAGATCCTATCATTTAGTATTTGTCATTCATCTAATAATCCTTTTTGAATTTCAAAAGATATAGTAAGGCTATGTTTAAATAGTTGTTGTCTGACTTGTGGGGACCTGGTAACAGCTTCAGCCTATGTGATTTGGTCTTGCACTTTCCTTATAGTAGGTTTCTAAGCCCCAGGCCAGATTCTTTAATTTTTTTTTGTCCTGTAACTTTTTTTTTATTAACATACAATTTATTTATAAATTTTGGAACACAATGTATCAGTACATATTTAGTTTATTTGACATTTGGGTTGCCTCTTGTTAGGGTCTAGATATCATGTTGAGGATGAAAGACAATGAGAGACATGATGACTTGTATCAGAATTACACGGTGAAGCATATATTTATATTAGGAGTCAAACAATCGTAAATAAAATAATATTTACATCAATATACAACCACTCTAATTGACATAATTACCTAACGTATAATATACCAACTGGAAAAAAATATAATATACCATATTTACAAGTATTACTATGATTACATAATTTCCATTTCCTTCCATAAGTTTTATATCAGTTGATGCTAAATGTTTTGGGCCCTTTGCCAGT
The DNA here is from genome assembly GCA_007407185.1 of Glycine tomentella. Taxonomy (NCBI): domain Eukaryota; kingdom Viridiplantae; phylum Streptophyta; class Magnoliopsida; order Fabales; family Fabaceae; genus Glycine; species Glycine tomentella. Next base: position 377,796 of record PYAF01005742.1, read on the forward strand.
TATTCATTACCAATAAGTGATAAAGTTGATCTTATTGATTGATTATATGTAGGTAACTAGATCCAAGTTGTGGCGGCACTAGCAGAGTATTTCACCCCCAAAGTAAGGCCTAAACATATTATTGTTTTGTAGTTCTTACTAAGCCTTATTATCTTCTTCATACTATATGTTTGGTATTTACTGTCACTGTTATACTCTTTGTAGTCTGCCGACTGCCTGAAAACTGATTGTTATTAAAATGTGTAATTTAGTTTCTAAAGTATAGAATTAGCTGATGTGGCTTATAACTCTTTAAAATTAAGCAAATGTGGTCCACATGTGAAGTTGTCATCCAATTGTTATCTTGTTGCATCCTTTAAAAATTTAGGCTTTCAACTATTTATAATAAATGATATAGTGACACATTATTTGCTTATAATAATTTTAAAAGATATTACAGTTTAAAACTGAAATTAAACTCATAAATATATTAATAAACCAATATAAGTAATGCAATATGGCACATGTTGGTAAGAATTATACGACTAACAATAGTAGCAAACTGATGATATGTTTGTGTCATTAAGGTATTTACTTGTGTCTTCCTTTGTTTTCACTATTTTTAATTTGTTCTTTTAACTTTCATTATCGTATCATTTACTCTTATGTGTTACATTTCACCAGGAGCAACAACAAAATGACCAACAACAAAATGACAAGCAATAACAACAAGATGAGCAGCAAAGGGACTACAACAATGACTATTTTGATTATTGACATATTAGACATGGTGTTTTTTTGTTACATTTACTTTGAATTTTAGTTAATTTTACTTGAGTTTGTTTGAGATTAATGAATTTGAATATTACATTAATTGCATGTATGTGTTAGTTTCAATATTGTTGTTAACTAAATAATGAAAAATAAATTCGAGCATAAATAATTAACGTTATTTATTAAAAAAATACAAAATCATAGTAAATTAGTTACCAATGGAATTTTCCGTCGCTAATGTCTCATACATCTAATTCTGATAGAACTTCTGACAGATACATTCGTGAGAAATTTCCGACAGAAATATCTATTGGAAATTTCCCATGGATCATTACAGACGGACGAAAAAATCCGTCGGTTGAAATTTTCTACGACCATTTTACCGACGGATTTTTGTCCGTCGAAATTCTGTTGAAAATCCTAATTTACCTACAGATATTTTAAGTTAGCGATGGAATTGGTCCGTCGGAAAAATGCTTTTTTTTGTAGTGATATCAATAAAAAAATAGGATGAAAAGCAAAAGAGAAAAAGGAAAATAGGATGAAAAGCAAAAGAGAAAAAGGAACAAATAGTCTAGCTAATCACTAATGCTTCTCTTTCCTTTCCAAATCAAATAGTAAGCATAACTAGGAAACCATGTGTGAGAATCACAAATATATTTATCAATGAGCACTAAGCAATTGCAGAAACCTGGGGAACATTGAGGATGGTACACTAAGTACTTTAACTGGTGCTTTGTTGTGAAGTGATAGATACTTTCACATGAGAAGATGCTCAAAATTCAAAACTAGCTAAAATTATAAAAAAATTAAAAATTCTCAACACTATATCACCAACGTGCTAATAGACTCAATCATTACTTATCACTCTTTCTAAAAAAATTTCCAAATAGGCAGAGTGGTCACTCATCTATAGCATGTTGATCACATTTCTAAGGCCACTACACAATGAACATAGAATCAAACTTAGACCTCAGAGCTAGCCCAAAACACTAAAATAAGTGTACAAATAACAATTAAGCACTTGATTTATGCTTGTTTTTGCTCCTGAATTGGAACTTTGCCATTGCCTTCCTGCCTCTGACCAGATTGCCTTTTTGATACCATCCAAAATGTTACAAAGCAAATGAACAACTCAAGGTTTTTAAAAGTGGTCTGAATAATATAATAACTCAACCAAGCAGAAAGAACTAGCGTAAGTTATTCAAGTCACAGATGTGTGTGTGTATGCTTAGGAACTGATATGTTTAATGCAGGAAGAAGGAAGGATGCTTTGTTCGAAATCAGTGAAAGAGTGAAGAATGCGAAATCAGTTAAAACCGCCGCAAGAACTCCCTAACATGTTTGGGAGCCAAGACGTCGTTGATGTTCCTAATTCGTTAAGAACTCCCTTCACGCCATAAACGCTTTTGTCCCTGTCCCTTAGCTCCAACGCCTCGTAAATCCCCATCGAAGCGTCGGTAGGCACCACCGATCTTAAAAGCCACTAGATCTACCTCCACCGTTGGGTTCCCGCGGCTTCACCTTACACTCCCTCACCCCGTAACCGCTGCCGTCAGAGACGCCATGGCGACAGCACACATAGCAAGTGAGCACAACTGGCTCTTCATAGGAACGCTTTGTGGAGAAGCTTCTCACGTTGTTGGTGGTGTAGCTCCTCTCAACTTCTATGAGGGAGATAAACATTAGAAGCTAGGGCTTGAGAGAGTATAGAGCACGAGGGAGGACCTAAGTCCATTCAACGACCATTTTAAAGGTATTAGATGGACCATCTCATTTCAATATTGGTTATACAAAAAAATAACGTTGAAAAGTTATTTTCACAACGATTTTTTGATAACCAATGTTGAAAAAAATGTCATCACATTACATTCTAAGATGATTTTTGTTGAACCAATGTTGATGGAATGTTGTAGAAATTTTTTTGTTGTAGCGTCAAGGAAGTATGCAGAAAGAAAAATGGGTGATTTTTATCAAAGAAAAGTAATAGCAAAAAATAAAATAAATATTAGATACTAATATAGTAAAGAATATTACAAAGAAGTCATATAGATAATAAAACTAAAAAATTGATTAGAAAAAGAAGAAACTATGAAGAGGGAGTGATTAAAATAATACCTTTGAAACTCTCACTCGAAAAATTATTATTCAACTCTACTTTTACATGTTGCATATCTATTGTGATTATTTGATGCATATCTTCATGAAATTTCTTAGTCTGGTCATCCTTTATGTAAAACAAAACTGTCATTGTTAGTTAAGTAATTTTTCTTGTAAGATTCTCAGTATCTCAAACGACAATAGTAAAATGAGAGAGAAAGAAAATTTAAGCCAAGAAAAAAATGGTGAGCAAATGAAAAGGAAAAAAAAATGAAGAAATACACATGCTAATTGACTTCTTAATTTCTTGAAAAAAATATAGAATACATAAAGAGTATAAAATTGCACATACTTCTAAATTGTTTCCAACAATCTTTCAATATGACGGTTCTTGAACATTTTGTATCATATTATTTATCAATGGCTATTATTATATTAAAATCTCCATCTAACAGTCGATAAATGTTCAAGTATGTTTGACATTTATTGAATCAACGGTTTTGATCAAATTAGAATTTCAATTCAACGACCCACAAATGTTCGAGTATGATTGACATCTATTGAATTAAATCATTGTTGCTGTCAAATTAAAATTTTAATTCAACGAACTCACAAAAGTTCAAGCTTCCTTTTCATATGGTATATAGATAAATAAGTATAGATTTCGCTCCCTTTAGAATCAAACCTGACTCCGTCCGTGGTTGTTGTTATGTTTAGTTTCACATACCGCCATGAAATGATTATACCGCCACATATAAACAAATATTCGGTTTGTGGTCTTCCATTATGAGGGGCTGAAAATAAGCATTTAGATCTACCTTTGAAACATTTGAATTGAATAAAACAAGCCCATGTTCGTAGTACCCCTAACTAAGATGATGAAGTATGTGTTACATTCCATTCAAATATATTTGTGTAAGTGAAGAAATATATGTTGATAATAAATTAACTACAAATGATACATGGGTAATGTATAATTAGCTTTAGCACTTTATACCTTTGTGAAAGCAGTTATACAAGGGCCCACGAAGAATGACAAAAACGCTATTTGAAGGAGAGAGAAAAATGGGTAAAAGATAAAAACAAAACACCAACACCATGTTCAGAAAGTTGTGACCGCAAGTTTTAGTGAATAATTAACACTTTGGAAGATCAGCTGGTGGTGGAAGCAGCTTCCGATTTGGAAGGTCTCCATCCAACCCAATCAACGCCATTTCCAGAATATGGGGTCTATTCCTTGGGAGGATGTGTTGCGCAGATACGTGAGAGCAGTTATACAAGAGCCAATCAAGTGGTGGATTTATTGACCAAGCATAGTTCAAATATGCCTACTGATTTTCATACATTTGATGTTTCTCCTAATTTTTTTGTAATTTCCTGAGGACAGATTTTGCTCGTATTGCTTTTCCTAGAGACTTCTAGTCCTCATATTCAATCACCAAACAAAACTAGAACTTAAATTCAACTCTGGTGATTTTTTCTATGTAGGAATGTAAATTAAAACAGTTATAACTATGATATTAATATTACAAATGAAAAAAAGTATGTAGTACCAGGCAGCGAAGGAATTTTTTTATATATATTAAAACAAATAGTCACTTGCACCATAAAATATTACACACCCCACATAGTACACTTAATAATATTAAAAAAACTGCAAATTTCTTCATGTGCAATCTTGGAATTAAACATTCTAGCTTCTTGGCTGCACTTGTAAGTCTTGGTATTGCATAGTTTTTGTCTGATAGCAAGACCTTGGAATTGGAAAGGTTGTTACAAGTCTTGAATACCACAGCATGGTTTCAAGGTCTGAAAGCTCTCTTTTGATTATTATTAACTTTAATTTTCTTATATTGATGGTAATCACATATGTTATAGCTCTTCACATGGTCTAATTTTATTTGTTGAAAAGTTGCATAAGATTTTGATCAACCAAATACTTCATAATTGTCATTTTCATTGTCTTGCAAATAATAACTTTTATATGCGAGAATGAATAATTAATCTCACTCTTTAAATTAAAATAGAAGATTCAAATTAAAAGACCCACATATATAAGGTTATTTAATTATATATAAGGTTCTTTAATTATTTCTAATGTATGATTATATATATTATCATAAATTATTTTTGTTAATATTTTAATTGTATTAAAAAAATACTTTAAAGTTAATATTAAGATTAAAATAGAATTTCGATCTCATTTTTATAATTTAGGTTTTAATTTAATCTCTTATATTTAAATGTTTAGTTTGGTCCATTAATTGTTTCTCTTATAGATAGGACACTAATCAGAGGTAAAATTCTAGTTGGTTTTGTGTGACTGGATAGTGATTGTAAGGGTTGGATATTCTTTGTGTACTTTATTCTCTTTTTTGAATAATGAAAATTGTTTTGCTGATGAAAAAAGTTTTTTTGTTAGACCGAATTGGTCATTCGATTAATTTATCACTCTAATTTAATTAACATAAATTTGTTACACTAATTTAATCAACATGATAACATATGAGAAACGGTGAGAGATATTACATTAATTAAAATATAATCATTAGTATCAAAAATGGAAGAACCAATATGGTCCAATAAAAGCATTGTAAGAGACCAAATTAAAATCAAATTAAAACAGATAAGGAATTAAAATTATATTTTAGTCTAATAATGAAATATTATATAGTTAGAGTGAGGAGAGAGAATAATGTTCAAATAATTAGGATAATTAAAATCATAGTTTCCTCATTGAAATGAAAGAATATTACAATATTAAGAACAAATCTGTTATTATTGACACACCTTAAATATTACTTTCCACACTTTCACCTCATCTCCCAAAGGAAAAAATGAAACTAATGATAGTCAGTTAGCCCATGAAGAATGCCAAAAAGGGCCATTTGAAGGAGAGAGAGAAAATGGGAAAAAGATAAAAACAAAACACCAACACCATATTCAGAAAGTTATGACCGCAATTGCTAGTGAATATTTAACACTTTGGAAGATCAGCTGGAGGTGGAAGCAGCTTCTGATTTGGAAGTTCTCCATCCAACACAATCCACGCCATTTTCAGACCCCAGCTGGTGTGCACTTCAAGGTGACAATGCATGAACCATACCCCTGCATACATAATTTACAGTAAACTCCCAAGGTTCAAATTAAATAAGCAACACAATGAAAATTTTAAGTCCTATTATGTCCAATGGCAATGTCTTTTATTGTGTGATTCTATGATGTTTTAATTTGAAAGTACATTATTTGTAGTGTCTAAATGAGTTTCGCAAGCCACATTATTGCTAATTACTCACTAGATACAACTACAGACAAAATTATCACACCTCAATCTTATTCTCATAAACATGGGTTTGGTTTAGGAAAAACTCTTTTCCTATCCCTTGTTTTTTTATTATTACTTTAAAAAGTTTAGGTGAGTTGGATCCTAATGGCTCACTAAGTTTAGGACACGCCTCAATGCTGAATGAGCATATAGGTATTACTCATTAACAAAATCCTTATATCAACCAAGGGAATTTAATCTACTTCATTTATGGATATGAGTTCATTCCTTAATTACCAACTGGATCAACCTTGTTGATTGCTTTTAACTAGTTTAATGTTTAACAAAGATCTAAGGCTATTACAACTTTGTCTATATTAGCCAAAGTAGCTTTTTGTTTATTTATATTTTTACGTGAATGACAAATTAAGGAACTGTTTCATTAACTATAAGCCTATAACACTGCAAAACGATATCAAAAGGGAATCAATACTTACCTGGATTATCAGCTAGGAATCTGATAGCAACCCATCCACCAGATGGGACACCAACTGTGTTCCTTTCAACAGGATCAACAAAATTGAAGTTTGCAGGGTCCTTCTTTGGATCAAAGTTACCAAAACCTTGACCAACAACAAAGAAGTTAAAGCCATGCAAATGGAGAGGGTGACTTTCTGCACCAAGAATGCTGGTGTCCTGCATCACAAGCTCTACACTTGTGTTGAAGGGAAGAACAACCACCTTTGTCCCATTGTTCACCATGGTGTTGTTCGGTGGAGTCCCGGTATAGTTGAATGGAGTCAATGGACTAATAGGAAAGTAAGGGGAGTAAACTCCATTAGATTGTGCAAAGTAGTGGGCTTGAAGAAGTGCAGTGGTTGGGAGTGTGAAAGAAACATTATTCACTGATGCTGCAAATTTAGTTCCATTGGTAG
>PYAF01005742.1:386201-399623 GCA_007407185.1 Glycine tomentella
TGGTAAAAGGATATGGAACTCCATGCTTGGGAAGAATGATGATAGGACCATAGAGAGTTGATCTTAACCATGAAATGTGGGCATGCCAAAAGAGAGTGCCTCTCTGGCCAACAATGGTGTAATTGTAGACATAACTTTGGCCTGTTTGAATGGGGCACTGAGTCACATAGGCAGGTCCATCAGCCCAACCTGATCGAAGTTGTCGAATGCCATGCCTATTTGGAGGGTAACCAATTTAAACACATGAAAATAAGTTCAACTCACAAACTATGAATAATATGTTCAATTTTTTTTAAACTAAGAATTTTAAACAAATTAATTTACCAATGGATGGAGATGTTGTTCTGAACATGGTTAGTCACTTTGATAAGAAGACGGTCACCCTCCCTAGCCACAATGTGTGGCCCAGGAAACTGGCCATTCACTGTGACCACGCTCTTTGTGTGGCATAGTCGTGATACATTTTGGTATTTTATCTACATCACAAAGCCAAAGCCATTATTTGAAACAATGCAAACAGACATGGTAAATTATACTAAAAGAATGTGCAATAGAAATATTTTTTTTTTTTTCTTTTCAAATAAGTAAGCTGGCTTAGGTGAAGATATCAAGTCCATTTTGAGATTTACATCAAAATCGTAGTGCCTGGTAATGCCCCCTAGTGCAAGCTGGGGTATGATGATCATTGAGAAGAGAAGCATTGCTGGCAATGCAAATGATTGAATAGGAGCAGCACCCATATATTTTGTTCTAGAGAGTGCAAGACAGAAAATATATTCTTTAAACACTGTTTGTTTTGAGTCTGAACTGTGGATACAACAGAGTTCATTGATTTGTAATTTATAGAGGAATGATAACATGTGGTTGTTGCAATATGTAAAGTCTCCATAAGATCTTCAGGTGTTTTTTTTTTCTCATTTTTTAATGAGATCAGTTGTTAGAACAACTCTAGAGTGGTGTCCAAGATAATCAATTTCACTTGACCCTTTGACCTCCTTCTTGTACAACTCAAACCTTTTTAGAGTTTTGCCTCCTTTAATGCTGTTCTTGGTAAAACTCATTTGCAATATATTTGACACACTTTTTGGTGCATTAAAAATGACAAATCAGAAAGAGTTATGTCAAAGGTTGTTCAAGTAAAAAGGAACTTGTTTGTAAATTTAGTATGATAGAAAAAGTGAAAAGTGAAATAATTAAAACTCATTGCACATCAAAGAAAAGGTTATACACTTTTCAATTTATCATGCATTTCTTAAGTTCTGTTTCTTCTCATGTTTTCTTGAATTGATTAAAGGGTATATCCTTATATCCCTTATCTGATATCTCCAAATCAATTTGATTGGACTCTTTTTACCACAAGTTTAGATTGGTCTGAAACCCCAAGCCACCGCCAATGAAGGTTCATTATCAGCAGAAAAACTCAAGAAATTTTGGTCAGATGTAACTCTCACAACCGATGTTCTTGGAACCAAAGTAATTGAGAAGGGGATTCTATCAAGTAGAATAGTTGTTTGCCATATTCTTGAACATTACCACAAACTACATGACAGATAACATGCATGCCATAGCAAGGAAACCTTAATGAACTTGGTTCCTTTTAATGAAAGCATGCTATGCTGTAAGCACCATCCAGAAGGAGCAAATATATTCCAGTGCATCATAATCATAGAAAAAAATGATACAACTAAACGGTAGGTGTAAGATTAAGGTACATTTATAAGTTGCATTAACTGCTGTCTTTATCATGCAACCTCTCTCCTTCTCTCCGAAGCATACGTACATTGGGACAAGTGGTTCTGTTTACATGATTCATTAAATTAAGCATTCCCTTCGTCAAATTAATGTACTTTCATCATTTTTAATATCTCTGCATGTACAGTTTAGTAGAAGATATATACTACTGTTCTATCAGTGGATTATCACATAAATTGGTTTAATTTTTAGTTTTTACAAAGGAAAGTATAATTGATAATGTACGGCACCGCATTCTCCTCGATTATTGTGCCGAATAACTTAGTGGTGATGTACTTCTCCACATAAAGTAGAGATTTTAGTATTATCATTAGAAATGAAATGTTCATATATATGCTAGCGTCGAGTGTATACAATTGATCAGTTGATATCAACTAAGACTCAAATCTTTAAAATGAGTTACATTTTCGCTTTTAATATAATAACTTTATTAGTAGATAATTTATAAATATATCTATAAACGCTTATTAATTCATTTGTCCTGATTTCGATGAATCTTTAATATCCAATTCACTTAAATTTTTTTTAGACAAAATATATATATATATATATATATTACAATATATTGTTATTTGTTGGAATCTTGGGGTGAATTGGAAACAAGGCAACATCCAACATTGAGTAGGAAAAATAGACATTCCAATACATTAAAATGCGTCTTGATGAATCGATACATTTTATAAACTTTAGAAGCAAGTTAGTAAATAGTAATTTCTTAGTTATAATTCACTCTGGCTTGCACAATTTTAATAGAATATATCTTCGCTGTAGCAAGTAAAACATCTCCTATGCATCATACTCTAGAATATTTATACTTACACATTTTATTTTCTCTTCCATCTTTTTCTACCTCAATTTTTTCCTTATTTTTCTATTATTTATCAGATTTTTATCACTTTCACTGTCTCTCTCTTGTTTTCTTCATCTCCCACTTCAATCATCTATGTATACCCAATAATAGGGATTTGGATCCCCTGCAGGGAGTGCAGTTACATTTTATGAGAACTTCTTTATTTTTCGTGTACACCTTTTCTATTATTTAACACTTTGTATATTAAAAACAATAAATTATTAATTACTTTTAAATTTTTCTTTTAAAATGGTCTTCCCCTAAATCTCACGTTTCTCGAAATAAATACATATGAAGTTTTTTATGTTAACTTTTTCCTCTCAAATCTAATTTACTTATACTATTAAATTAATTTCTTTAATTTTTTTAAATTTACTATTTTGTTATTATATATAGAAAATCTTAGGCTCTCTTTGAAGTGTTTTTTAGTTTTAAATTCCAAAAATTTTAAAAACAACAAGTTTTTGGCTTTAATATTCAAAATTTTAAAAACTTTTTTAAAATGTTGTTAGTTTTTAGTTTTAAAATAAACTTCTTTTAAAATTTCATATCCTATTAAAGTTAATTTAAGAATGTTTTTGTGTGATGATGACTATGATAGTAAAAGTGATGACAACATCCTGATGGTGGTGATAGTGGTAACATTGGCGTTAACAATATAGTTGAGATAGCGGTGGTAGCAAAGTCAACAATAACAATTAATGGTGATACAATATTAGTGGTGTTAAAAGACAGTGATAATAGTTGGGGTAACAATATTAGTGACAGTCAATGGTAGTAACCATGAAAGTGGTGGTGGTCATGGCAATGAAAGGGGTCATTTTCAAATATAAGGAGTGTATATTTTTTTTTATAAACTAAAAAACAAATTCATCTAACCTTCTTTCTTGGTTTTGAAAAATAATATAAAAGTATTTAAAAAATGAGCTAAAAACCTAAAACCATTTAAGCTCCATTTTTATCAAACACATTTTGTTTTGTAAATTACATTTGAAAATGAAAAACTAACAACTACTCTAAATGGATCCTAATATTTTGTTTGTTTTTTTAATTAGTTGTACATTTTTTTTATGTGTGCACTAAACCTATTTTTAACTAATAACTAGATATTAATATATTTAATTGAATAGAAATCAGTAAACTACATGTTTTTATCTTTCACGATATTTTGTTCGCATAGATGTGAGTAGGAATCAAATTTTAATCATTTATTTTATTTAAAAGACTTAGTTACATACATGTGAGTAGCAATCAAATTCTAATCATTTATTTTATTTAAATTTTAAATATTTTTTGTATTAATCATGCATATCTTCAATATAATTTTAACTTTTTACTATAAAATATACGGATAAACAATATATGCTTTAATAATAAAAAAAATTTGGCTAAAATATGTTTGTAATCTCTAATAAATATTTAAATTTCATGTTTTTTCTTTAATATTTTTTTCTGTTTTTGCTCGTTGATAAAACACAAATTTCTTTTGGATCATAAACACTTTTTTTAGTTCTCGATAAATTAGCGAATTTTTTTTGTTTCCTGATAAAATATTTCATTTTTATTAATCACTTTTGAAAAGCCTAATAACAAATGAAAAAACATTTATCATGAACCAAATACAAAATTTGTTAATATATCAATGAATAAAAAAAAAGCCAAGGATCAAAAATAAATTTATTATTTTATTAAGAACTCAATGCAAAAAATAATTATCAGAAACAAACACAAAATTTGAGTATTTATTAAGAATAAAAATATATTTTAGCCAAAATTTTATATATTATCATTGAATCACATATTATACTATGATAAATTTATTAACTTTTATAATTAATAATTATTTTAAAAATCATAAAAATTTATTTTCGATTGATTAATAGTATAAAATATTTTATTCTAATAATACATACCTATTAAACTCAAATTATGTTATTTAAATTTCAGTTAAATTAAAAGCCCGAATGCTTCTTAGTTAAAACATAAAAGTGGAACAAGAGAACATACGGATAGAATATGAAATATGACAAGGGTTGTCCAATAATCAAGTGACTAAAAAGTGATGGAATATAGCTTTAACCTTCCATAAGACAACGGCATGAACGGATTCGGATTAGTCAGAGATACTTTCTGTTAATCAACAAAAAAAATCAGTTATGGTTAAGGTGAGGAAGCATAAGTAAAGTTAAAGGAACCTTTTTTAATGAAATAATAAAACACATATAGAGCGGCGACATTTAAAGATTTAGCAATATGCACTTTATGAATGGATCAAGCTAAGAATAAAATTAAATCCAGAATATCTTGTCTTATATATTCCATGTTAAGACGAATACAAATGCATTGTATTTAATTCAAAGAGTGAAATGGGGATGCTGATGAAGAGCATTGGAAGGCAATTAATCTGCTGTTGTGTGCTTTTGCATGTTCTTGTCGCTAGAGGTGAGACTCTAGAAGCACCAGAGCTTAAGGTACCTAATAATGCTTTATAAATTTAATTAATTGGTTGTTATTTGGATTTGGTCGTATATATGCAAACAGTCTAACAAAACTGAAGCAAGAGATTATATTAATTGATCATAATTAAACTATTTTTTAACTTTTTTTTCTTTGCTCAATGTTTCTATATATTATAATTTTGAATTCTCATTCTTAAATTAGCATATTTTTGGAGCTATATTTTTATTTTATTTTAAACCTATTTATTTAATTTATTCTTATTTAATATAATAAAACACTTATTATTCATGATAAAATTATCTATTATTTAATTTAATTTATTTATAGATACCCGACAATAACCTAATTTGCTTGTTGTGTTTCATTTAAGAAGCATGGATGAAAATTGAACAGATGAGACAAGACATGCGACATAATAGCAAGATATTTGAAATATAACCAACACAGATAACGATCCTTTCTTAGACCGCCAATTTTCTGAAGATTATGAAATACTCTTTTCTTGCTGAATAAAGTAAGAAAAATCTTAAACCAACAAAATTAATAATATTTTTAGTACTTTAAATTTAAAATACTTTTTAATTTTCATCCTCCAAATTCAATTAAAAATATTCTTTTCGGTCTTAAATGTGCAAAACTCTTTTTCTAGTTCCTCAACCTCACTTTGGGAACTAATTAAAAAAGAATTAAACATTTATTCGTTTTATTCTCTCAAAATTATTTTAGATACTAAAATTAATATTATGTGAATTTGAAGGACTTAAAAATAAATTTTAAATTCGGAGACTAAAACTAAAAGTGTCTTAAATTTAATGACTAAAAACATCTTTTAAGTTATTTTTCTTTGTTATTACAAAAAATACAATATAGAAAAGGAACTTTTATAGTTTTCTTTTTTTCTTTGCAATAATAACAGTATTAATTACTGATTACTTGTCAATGTGGGATTGGGTCAATTTCATTACAAATGACTTTTATCTAAAGAGTAATGATATTTAAATATTGGTATATATCAAATGTTGCATGAGCCCTTATTATTTTTATTTCTTTTTTATTATTATATCATATTTATACTTGCTTTTTTTTTTTTCTCTAGATGTTAGATGTGTCTACCTATTATTTTCCATGATTTTCTAACAAACTTGTCTTAGCACATATCAGAAAAACTGCACCTACTTGATCACCATAGAAATCCCATGCAGATGGGGAACTGAGACCTCAAACCTAGTGAGCCCAGGTTTGGGGACACAAACTCAAATGCCATATTGGTGAGGTACCTAAACTCCAAGCACCTAAGGAAAGTTGATCCATTGGAGCCAGAGGTTCTTGATGACATGCCAAGGAAACCATTCCAAGCATGCATGGTGGACCAATTTGAGGTCACAGCACCATGTGTTAACTCCCCCATTTGTTACTTGTACCTCAAGCTAATTGGAAAAGATGATTGGAAACCAGGTTTTGCACAAAATCAGGTTCGTGAAGGCTCACATCTTAGCTCTAATTACTTCTATTTTAGAAGATTTGTGCCTAGACATGTGTGGCATGATTTGGATGTGTGTGATAGTGAGGTTACGCCCTTTGGACTCAAGAAGAAGAGAAATGTCCATGTGAACATTCCATGAGTCTAGTAATAAAAACTTTTTTAATTTTATTTTTTATATTCCTTTTGAATAAGTAGAGAAAGATATATTTGTTCTTCTTGATATGTAAATTAGCTGAATACTGAATAGTGTCTTAAAAGTTACGGGATACGTAGTGTTGGACAATGTACGTTAAATATTAATAACGTAATATATAAATTAGACTGTGTAAAGGAAATGGTTTTTTTATATCAATATTAATATCTTAAAATTCTTTAAAATATAATTCATTTTGTCGGTCAGCAACGGATGATTATAGTTTACACGACATGATCTTTAAAAAAAATTATGTATATTTAATTTTAAAAAATCATATTCAAGTCTTATATATATATATATATATATATATATATATATATATTACAAAAACAAGTTGTATATCTTTTGATTAACCAGATAACAACATTGTTACTCGATAATAATAACTAAAATTGTTAATGGGAAAAAATAAAAATAAAAAATTGTTTAAAGTTTAAAAGAAAAATACAAAAAATTTAAGAGAACAAATATTAAAAGCATAAAAAATAACTTATTTCCCTAATTGAAATAAAATTAAATCTGTAAAAAAATATTGGTGGTCAGGAAAAAATTCATTGGGCCCGTATGAATTTTACATTGTCATGATTTAATTGTCTGAACAGGATAAACTAATTATCAAACCACGGTCATATCAAACAATATAATTATAAAATTTACATTTTTATACCCTAATTGTCAAGAGATTCCACACCAATGAACTAACCTTGGATAACCTATAGCCTACAAAGGGTCAAGTTGGACTGAGAATTTATCAACAATTTTATACAAAGTCTTCTACAACTCATTCCATAATGGACTAACTAAAATGGGCCATTTACAACCCAAATTTGTACTTTTACTAAAAGGAAAAAGGGTATTACTATTGGCACTACCACTCGTTTCGTTATTTTTTTTACTTCCCATTGCACAACAAAATCATGATTCTGTTGTGCATTTCTTTTCACTCCCAGATAGCAAAATAGAATCAGACTTTGTTGTGTTATTTGATTTCATCCACAAATATGTAACAGAAGTTCATTTTTGTTTTTGTTTTTTGCACCCACACTGTGCAATGGAATCATAAATCCCTTGTGTTGATTAATACAATGAAATCATAATTCACTACAAAAAAATGGATTTTCCGACGAACAAAATCAGTCGCTAAGTTACAAAATCCGTCGGAAAAGTGTAATTTCCGACGGACAAAAATCAATCGATAAAATGATCGTAAGAAATTTTAACCGACGGATTTTTTTCGTCCGTTGGTAATTACCGACAAAAATATCTGTCGGTAATGACCCGTGGAAAATTTCCGACAGATTGCAACGGAAAATTTCGTCAGAAGTTTTTGTCAGTAACTAATTTTCTTTATTTTTTATATTTTTTTTCAGCACTGTTTGTTATTGATGAATATTTAATTCTAATTTCTATTATTTAACAACAATATTGAAACTAACACGTACATGCAATTACAGAAATATTCAAATTCATTAATCCCAAACAAATTAACTAGAATTCAAAATAAAGGAGTCATAAAAACACCATGTTTAATAAGTGAATACTAATAATAAAATGTTGCGTGTCAATAATCGAAATAGTCATTGTTGTAGTCCTTCTGCTGGTCATCTTGTTACTGGTCATCTTGTTGCTCATGGTGATGTGATTGATCATTATGTTGTTGTTGGTCATATGACTAGTGATATGGTTGGTCATTGTGAACCTGACACTATGACACAAATATAAAGTTTACAAATGCTATTTTAATTGATGTGTTAATTATATAAATTAACTTGGATTCCATATAACTAGTAAGTATATTGTGCATTGATAGCCCATGATATATACATGGAAAGTAAAGTATACATACATATGTGTTTGAGGTTGTCTAACTTATCAGAAGTTGTTATACTTCAAGTATGTTGCGACAATAGTCACAGAGAAAGGCTTTTCATTCCACACCACAAAACTATTATTTCCTATGCTCCACAAAACTATTTCATCCAATGGAGAAATTTATAAAAAAAAAAAAAACATTTATTGTACAAACTTATAAGAAAATTCACAAAACATAAACATCACACATTTTTATAACCTTCTTCAATCAAATTCACAATAATCACACAAATACATACTTTAAGGGATCAAAACCACCACATAAGTACATTTTCACATCAACAACATATCTAACTTCAATTCAATTACAATCTATTAAGTTAAAACTATTTAAACTTGCTTTTTACTCACAAGTCAGATTTGAATTAAGGCACAATTAATAGTAATTAAGTAACTATTTAAACATATATATACACATGTCTTCCAATCTACCAAGTGTTTTATTGTCTTAAAGAATTCAACAACTGTAGGCAATTGATACCGTCATTCCAGCCACAGTGTCTTAATGGATAAATGCGTCCAGCAGCAGTTCACCAAGCACCATGGTTCAAAAAATACAACTACAAGGCAACACCTGTCCCAAGATGACGTTCCACCCCCATCATAACAACTATATTTAATTCACCTCATCACCCAAAATAGTATCCAAATCTTATTGTATTTCAAGGAAAAATTCATAATGGTAAGTAAGACAGAGGTAAAGATATTTTGGTAAAGATTTTGTTTATAACTAGCATCTTCTATTTTTTTTATTTTTCTTCACAAAACTAAGGTGTTCTATTTTAGGAATTTTTATTATTATTTTCCACATAAAAATTAGAATTTTACATTGATAACTAACATTAATCTTTAATGGTAAGTAAATTATCAAAAAATGGAGCTGATTAGAAATATAATATGAAAAATACATGATGTAAGAGTATAGATAAAAACTAAGATATTCAAGTTTTTTTTCTTTTTTATTTGTGATTTTCCAATGTATAGATAGTATATGAAGTTGCAATCCACTTGAGTGTAAAAGTATAGAGATTTCACCCAGAGATATTTCTAATACACATAAATTATAAAATCTAATTAATTTGTTACAAATTGGGCTTGAGAACCAATCAATATAAAGTGAGCTTGTAAAACTGTTTGATCCTCCATTACACACGTTTCAAGATACCCACACAAAAGCAACACACGTTTCAATTAGTACTCTTCAATTAGTTCATATATCCCCTGCATATAAACAGTAGTTCTATAGAAGCGAATTTAAACTGGATTGCACTCGTAACACATCAAAAGCTTAAACTTTGCTTACAGCTAGTGGTTTTAAATCCTATAAGATCATCACAATTTACTTACCTAACACACATAATACGTTACAAATTGAGATGGGGGAAATTTCCACAAACAAAAGTTTCCATCCTAGGATTTTTGGATGAGACACCCTCTTGATATGCTTAATTAAAAAATGGCAACTTTACTGTACCATGAAAACAAAATGACAAATAGACATTTTGGAGGTTGAAGTTTTGTAATTATGTAATGAACAACAACAAATAAACAAAAATTTGGAGTTTTTTTCATTCACGATAGTAATGAAAAACTGTTTTTAATTTCAATTTATTTATAAAAAGTTACTGTATGTTTTTATTTTATTCTAATATTTTCAAATATTTATAAAAATTATTTTTATTAATTTCTATACAATTTTTAAAAATAAAATGAAATAAAAAACAAGGAAATACTTTAATTTGCGTTAAAAATAAAATGAAAAATAGAAAACATAAAAATGAGAAGCAATCAATAGCCAAGACTTCACTTTCACTAATTCAGAAGCCATACAGGCAGGCTTTCCTTATAACCTAGTAAATGTAATTGCCAAGATTTACTCAGATAAGTGTATAATTTTGAAATCACGTGCTCAAAATTAACCACCATCATACAATCTACCATTCGATTTGTGTTTCACAGTGCGTACCATAGCTAATCAATTTGCCAAATTCAAAGACAATCAAATCAACAAAACCACTAATAAAAAGGTGAGATTTGAATCTCTAGAGAGAGAGAGAAGGGGGGGATGGGACCTGGGAAGAAAGGGGGCTGTTGGAGGTGACCTCGTGGCGGACGAGATCGCCGGTGGCGATGTGAGGGACGCCGAGGAGGTAGCAGAGGCGGCTGGCGTAGGTGCCTTTTCCGACGCGGGGGCAACCCAGGAACACCCAATGGACATTTCTCTCCTTTCAGTGCGGCGACGATGCGTGAGATGAGAATCCACGCACCCGGAAGAGATGGAAGAGGTACGCTTTACGAGGCGGGTTATGGCCACCATTTGAAAACGCAGCGAGAGGAGAGGAATGTCACAATTACATGATGGTAAAGAATTACACATCTGTAAAGATTAATCTCTAATTAAAAACCTATTCCCATGGGTGTATAAATTTCCGACGGAATGAATAACCATGGAAATATTCCATGGGAAATTTTAAAAATTCAGATGGAACTTAATCCGTGGGAGGAAGTCCGTCGGAAAGGCGCTTATTTCTTGGAGTGCGATTCTATTGTTTTTTTTTCTTTTTATAAAAAGTGTTTTAATTTTTAAAAAGTGAAATTTAATATTTTATATTATGATTTAACAACCATATTTATGACGGTCTAACAATCCAACAGTGTCTTTGTAGAGCTTGATAGAATCTGAATTATCTATTTTGTCATTATAATCTTGGTCATTACTAATAATTGACTCACCATAGAATAATACAAGTCGCTAATAATACAAGTGGTCTAAGGCACTCATTGTCTTGATATTTCACCATATTGGACTCAA
The DNA here is from genome assembly GCA_007407185.1 of Glycine tomentella. Lineage (NCBI taxonomy): Eukaryota > Viridiplantae > Streptophyta > Magnoliopsida > Fabales > Fabaceae > Glycine > Glycine tomentella. Next base: position 397,627 of record PYAF01005742.1, read on the forward strand.
GATGGAGGGAATCGTTGTTGTTGTGTATTATAATGGTGATATGGTATCAACTTTTGAGAGAGTGTTGTTTGAATGTTCTAATGGTTCTAAATTCATTAAAATTAGTGAGAAAATGTCGTTTGTTGCACTGAGGAAAGAAGTTACGAATGTCTTTGGAGGTGGAAGAAGCTTATTTGAATTTTTTACTGCAAAATTGTATATGTAGGTGATGATTGTGTTGAATATGATTGTATGGAGCTTAAAGGCGACAATAAAGTAGGGGAGATGTTTTTCATATTTTTGCAATTTAGTTCTAAAGGTCCAATCGAGTTGTATGGTTGACCAATCTCCAAAATAAATCCTTGACCTTATGTGTAAACCAATAAAACCAGGATCTATCGAAGAGATCATTGGTATGATGTGTGTATCAATAGAAACAACAAGCTCTAATAAAGATGATAAGCCTATGAAGTCATGTTTTTAATTGATGAAAATTATGTTTGTTGTTTGTTTTATGAATTTAATCAAATTTCCTTCTATGATTTCTTATATTGTTTTTAATTAGTTGATTACATTACTAGGCATTTTTAAACATAAAAATAGGGTACACATAAACTGTTAAATGTAATCATAGAACATAAAAACAAAATTGTACAAACAACATCATAAGTTGAATACATAAAAATAAAATAATAAAAAACAACATCATCTGCCTCTGCGACCACCTCCTTTGCCACCTCTGTTGGGTTTCTTTCTCATTGGGTTTCTTTCTCAACAGTGGTTGCTCCTCAACTGAGATACATCTAGCTTCAAGACTCTCCTGTGACATCAACAGAAGTTGTTGTATGACCAAATGACTATCTGTGCCTTAAGGTACAACTTTCATGTCCAGCAATCTCTATGTGGACGCTGACATCATTTAGAATCAATCCTACATAAATGTTTGGCAATTCAATTTTTCATTAAAAATTAAAACAAAATGATGACAACATTGTCGGCATTACCTAACAGGAGTAAACAACACCTAGTACATAATCTAGTACCAGACCACCACCAAGCTAAGGCTGTGGGGAAATACGTACATGATGTAATGATCCTTATTACAATAACAACTCATAAGAAAAATATGCTTTAAAATGTCTATAAAATAATATTTTAAATATTTCAATGGATTGAAATACTTCAAATATTATAAATAAATGAATCCTTATATAAATAAACAACTTTAGTTTCAAATATGGGTATCTACAAAATTTAACTAATAATGAACTAAGTATTCAATTTTCCTGTAATAGCTTGAATTTTTAAACATATGTTTAAGCCTGGATTAAGCACGTGTTAAGCTTAGGATGAAGCTTATAAATGAGGAGATATTATTAGGCCTTGGAATCCCTTGAAAGGAGGCTTAAACGCTTGAGAAAGAGTGGAAATAGGCTATTCTGGCCTGCGGCGCGACCCACGTGAAGTGCGGCGCGACCCGCGCCAGATGTACAAAAATGTCAATGTTGTCTGGCCTCCCAAGTGGGTAGCGTGAAGTGCGACGCGAGTAGCGTGGGAAGTGGCTTAGAAATGGCATTTTCTTTCTGCCAGCCCAAGTGGGTAGCGTGGGAGTCCACGCGAGTAGCGCCATAAGTGCTCCAGAAAGTCTGTTTTTCACTGGAGCTTGGCGTGAGTAGCGCCATATATGGCGCGAGTAGCGTGGGAACGTCGGCAGAACCAGTTTTTAAAGGCCATTCTTCGAGATTTTGGCCCAAAACATGGTTTCTTCCTCCCTCAGCCATAAAACCTCCATTGATGCTTGCCCAAGCTTCTTAGGACATTTGTTGTGAGCTTAAAACACCTTCCTGAACCCTATAATCTTGATTGAACCGATTAGAAAGCTGAAATCCTTCATCCTTTTGTTTGGAACCCCATTTGAGTGAGAGTTTGAGTTCTCCAGAGAGAAACCTCAGAGAACTTGAGAGTGGACGAGACTCAAGGCTTGGGAAAGGACAATAGAGCTTGGGGAAGTTGTCCTG
>PYAF01005742.1:401888-422343 GCA_007407185.1 Glycine tomentella
GACTATAGGATATATTGGTCATTTGGGCAATTGTTCAGGGCATTTTAGTCATTTACCCTAGGGACCTAACCGTCATTTGTGGAATTGTTCAAGGACATTTTGGTCATTTTTAAAAATATTCAAGGGCATTTATGTCATTTATCTAAGAATGCGTATTTATAAGAAAATACACAGATACAGGGAAATATGGGGTGTTACATGTTCTATGATTGGAAAATTACCCAAAAGTTAGCTACTTGTCTTAATTAACAATTAGAGGTGAAAAAGCTAAATACCAAAATCACATATATAATTGAAAATTGAATTTGTAGCTCATCATAAGAAATTATATCATTAATTAGGAACATGGTTATTAATGTTAGAGATAATTTTTTTTTACAGCATTAAAGGCTGGAGATATTGATGTATGATTTATCAGTTTCTTTAATTAAAAATAATATTTATTCAACACTCTCATTGTTTCTCTATCTCTTTTTCATTTTTTTAATACCTTAATTGATATAAGATTTTAAAAAAATTATTTTGTTTATATTATGTAGTGCTTCTTTATTTTATTCTTATACTTTGTAGTAATAGGAAAAAAATCAAATAGAAAGTAGGAATTTGGTTTTCAAAACTTAAAATAAAAATAAGTTAAAAAATTAATTCAATCTCGATATATAGTACTCTTGATAAATGTTTTACTATTCATAAAAAACACATTAAAATGAGTTTAATTGTTAAAAAAAAGTCATAAAAACTAAAAAAAAAATCAGTTTGAAAAATAATTTATATAATATTAAATTTCTTTAAAAATTTGCCTAAGGCCCTAAAGTTCCTAAACACACCCTTGCTTTTAAGATATATTAAGATAAAAAAATGATAAGATTTAAATTATTCTCAAGTCTCACCAATTCAAATATAACAAATATTTTATCTAAACTAGATAAACAATATTATATTATTATTATAATAATTATCTTCACAATAATAATATTTAACCCTTTTTAATTATTATATGAAACTGGCCTCGCTTTTTTTTATAATTATTAAATAATCTCAACAAATCTTATATCAACCACCTAATCTTTTTAATGATAAAATAATTATTTAACTCAATCAATTTCAAATAAAATATTTAAAACAGTCATATATTTTTTAATTCAATTATTTCAATGAAATTTAATATATCATAATACAAGCATTTCAAATATATATATATATATATATGTATATCATAATCATTTTAATTCAAATAAATATTTATACTAATAATTTTAATTTATACTAAACTAATAACAATAATCATATTAAAATTTTAGAATGTTATATAGGATTATGTGGTAGCTCTCCTTCCATTGGCGGAATCAAGTATGGATGTGAATGATAGTGATACAAGGCAAGTAGTATATAGTGTAGGCCTCGAAGCCCAAGTGGAACAACCTCACCAAACACCACCACATGTTGCTCCCATTTTTCCCATGCCTCACAACACTTCCTATATTCAGTTAGACGCTCGAGCGGCTCTAAGAGAATCCCTCTACACATACTCGAACTGGCTCAAAAGCCTTTCTGATAGATACATCGACATTTATGTCCCAACTCTAATGTATCCAGAGTAGTATGTCATGTCCTTGAAAGGTCTGATATCTCCGCGTGATGCATATCGGGACCAAACAACATCAGTCATCTGGAACTGATCCAACAACTCCCTGGTTGCAATAGCCTTGTCGGTACCCTTCAACGAACACCACTTAGTCATAAGCGGTTGTTTGCGGTGCAGGCACTCATAATCCAACACCTTATCTCTACAAGGAATGGTTGGCAGATGCACAAACACCCATGACGTTAAAACATGAAATATATTTTTAGCATCATATATTATTAAGAAACAAACAATTATGTATACAAAAAAACAAAACAATTCTTACCATGAACAACGTCATATAACCTCCAATTTGCTTACTGCCATACTAGCACTCATAGACAAATGTTCATAAAGAAAAACCATTACAGCAACCCCCAAGTGTACTCGTTGTAGCTATCCAAATCAATGAGGTACTGTAGGTAGCATATGTGTACATGCGTCAAATTCTTCTCGAAAAATATGGTATTGCTAAGAAAATGCAACAAATACACCATAGAAGCCAAGGTGTGATAAATCCCTATAACTAACTCAAAGCCACCCTGTTGTCTGATGACGTTGTGGCATCTGCCTCCTGATCTGCCATAACAACAAACTCTAACCTTAACAGATCTATGATCTGTTTTCCTGGTCTAGCTCGTGCCTGTGTAATTAAAGAAATAGCTTGAGATAGGCATATGTAAATGACATGACACATCATCAAGGGTGATGATCATCTCTCCAATTGGAAGGTGGAAAGAGGAGGTCTCACTGTGTCATCTCTTGATAAAGGCATTGATTATGCCTTTATTTGTAGACGTATACCGTGCATCATACAAGCTCTTAAGCCATAACATATCCACATACCCCTTCACTGTCAACTGGGTAGGGTAAGGCTTAACATTGCCTCCATGGTTAACCAACTTCAGCTCTACTTTGGGTTGGTCGTTCCATGCAAGCCCACCTATGTTGTCCTTATAGGATCGAAGCAGTGTCAAATCCTTAAGACCTCCTCCAAACGGGGTTCGAAGATACGGTTAGCAGGTAGTATTTGTGGCTATGCCTCTGACTCAAGTCGTGCCTCTAGCTATCCTTGAGGCTTTGCTGTTGTCTTTGAGCCAACTCTGCATCACGATATGATGATGCAATCATAAGTCGTTGCCTCTATGCCTCTGTATTTGAGACATAGGCAATATACTTCATGCGAGCTAAAAAACAATAGAATCATATTTATGTTATGTTGTGCTCCAAATAAAACAAAAACCACAAGAAAAGTATGATTTCGTTGTGTTTCTTAACCTAGAACACAATAGAATTGTACTTTGTTGTGTTTCTTAACCTAGAACACAGCGGAATTATACTTTCGTTGTGTAAAAAAAATGTCATACCATAATTCTGTCCGAGTAAAAAAAAATAAAAAAAGGAAAAAAGAATAATTTTTTTTAGAAAAAAGAAAAAAGGCTCCAAAGGGACCTAATGGACTTTTTGAGAGCCCATTTGGTCAAGTGGAACAACACACATAAAAAGAAGGAGTTTGTGCATTAATTGTATAGACAAGACATAGATCCCGAGAACAGTGAACGGACCAACGAAGGAGCGACAGTTGGCACCGCCGTGGGGTCTCAGGCGACCCCTCATTCCTTCCCTCTCCTCTCTTCCTTTCTTGTTTTTTTTTTCTTTTATTTCATCTCGTCGTCGTGCACCGCCACTTTCGCCCTCACCCTCGTCACAGCGGCCTCGTGCCGCAAGGCCCCCACGCCGGTGGCGTTAAGGGGGCCATGCCACTTCTGTTGAGGCTCCTTGCTCCTCCCTGCACCGCCAACGCTCACCACCACCACCATGAACCACAACTGCATGTTGCCACGGCTGTCGTCGCCCCTTGCAGTGGCCTCGCACCGCTAGGCCCCCGTGCCGGTGTGTTAGGGGGCCCTCCTTCTACGAGGTGAGGCTCCATGGCTCCCTGGATTGTTCGGTTGCCAAGGGTTTTCAACCCTGTTGCTAAATGCGGGTTGAGCTGGGTCGCTTTGACCCGATTCCAACCCTAGCCCTAAAAAAATTCAGTTTAACTATTTGCACCCACCATTTTTAATAACTACACCCCCTTACTTGTTGGGCTTGGCCCATTCTAACACAAAATACATAATGTTGTACACACTCACAATTTCATAACTACACCCCCTTACCTGTTGGGCCTGGCTCAGGCCAAAACAAAATATGTAATGCTGTTTACACTCACCGTTTTCAGAACTACACCCCCTTACCTGCTGGGACAGGCCTGTTTTGAAATAAAATAAGCACTGCTAACTACACTCCCTTTCTTCATGTATGCAATGCCAATTACTAAGTGTACTCCTGATAGAGTGCTTTTAGTTGAGTATTTTTCTATCCTTCTTAGCTTATTTGACATCTCTTGGACCTTTATTTTCCTATTCTAATTCAGTTTTTGGCCTAGGCAAGTAAGTGGGCTTAATTGCTAATTGTTGCGTATTTTCGATTTTTGGCTCACTTGACGTATCTGACTTGTGCAGGACCTATAGGGTGCTACCGATCTCCGAATGAAGCGTTCTAGGAGTCCCTAGAAAGATAACGAAAAGATCTACAAGTTTAATAGAAATAGACCGAGGCCAATTCTGTCATTTAGAAGGTCATTTTAAGCTTTGAAGTTAGTGCCTCTGCACTTGTAATTTTGGACTGCGAATTTGACTTACATGGTTGTAAATAGCAAATAATTAGATTGTTGGACTTGTTTGTGGTCCATTTTATTTTCAGAACTCAGTCACTACATATATTAGTGACTTTAGCGAAACTTGGAGCAAACTTTTCATTTTAATAAAACAATTTTACATTTCTCTCTTTTAGGTTTTTAGGATCAAAACACTTGCTCTCATTTTCTCTCTACTGTTCTTCCTTGTTCTTCATTGTTCTTCATTTTCGTTTTTCTGTTCTTCCATTTTCATGCAACCATTTCATGGGGCTTTCATTGATGATGATCATGGAAGGCTAAATCATCAATCAATCCAAGGAACCAACCTAAGCACAAGGAGAATAGGAGTTCTGGTTTAGTATTTCGAATTCTACTTGAATGTTCATCTTCTTCTTCAATTGCTATTCTGTTTTTCATGATTATGAATGCGTTTAGGATTGAAAGCGGATTAGGTTATGGATTCATGCCTAATTTCAAATATTAATCACATAATAATTGGATGATATTTCAATTAGGGTTGTGGTTTCAATTAAATTAGGGGTTAATTCGATTGAACAACTTCTAATGAGATTGAATGAATGTTCATGATAGGATAAATTTTTGAGAATGATGATGATTCAAATTGCTTGGTTTGGTGAATTGGATTGATGCTTTTCTAATCTGTTTTACTCACTTGTTGATAATCTTGTTAATTTTTACACTGTTCTTTAATTTTAGTTTACGTTTTTGCAAGTTTTCCTTACGCACACAAACTGTTTGATAAAATCCCCCTCTCTATTATTAGTGATTTGAAGCTAGAACCATATTGATAAGTGTCTCTGAGTCGACCTAGGTTAATCCTATTCTACAGAATTAGCTTAGTAAAATTGTTTTGGTGCGTGTCGACAACGTGAAATCAACTCTCCACTTCTATTCTATCACTTTCTATTCTTATTTGATTTGTTTGATTACGTAATACTATTATTCATTTATTTTTGCAATTCCACTTTAGTATTCTTTAGTACACGCTTACGTTGCTTGACTCCATGTTGGGTCTCTTACTCGCTTGGTGGTGTTTTAATAACATGTGGATAGATTTTGTGATTGTCATAATGGGTCTCCGATTTGCTTGACTTCACGAAGTTTACCGCAAATCCAAAATCTTTTCTAAAAAATCTAAAAATACTCAAATAAATGACCTCTCAATTCTCCTTTTCCCCCACAGAAATTACACATTACTTAAGATCGTTTCAAGGTCCGATGTCTTAAATGATCTATTCTCACTATTTTCAAAAAGGGTAGAGAAAAGGCTGGTGGGAAAAACTGCCTTAGATACAGTTTGATCTATTCTCACTATTTTCAAAAAATCACTACTTTCAAAAAGTGATAATGAGAATAGTAGTTTCCAAGGAAAAATCACTTTCTAAACAAACAAAAACTAAAAGTGTCCGTCCAATAGTTAATCTAATTGTCCAATATATAGTGTGGATTGATGACTAAATTTTCATTCTGAAAAATCACGCACACATAATTTTGAAATAAGTAATTCAGAAAACAACATATATTTTAGATTACTTGTCCCAAAATTATATATGCATAATTTTAGAATGAATAATCTAGAAGTGTATTTTTTTTTTCTATTTTAGATTGGAGAATATGAAATTATAACTAGATCTGAAAAAGAAAAAAGAAAAAAAAAACTTTGACGCAGAGCAATCTTGGTGGCGGAGGCTTTTAGACGGAGGTGAAGGGAGCAACTGTGATGGTGGAAGCTTTCAGAGATTCCATTGAGGAGAGTCTCGAAATATTTGAAAATAAGGAGGTGCAAGTAGAGAAAATAGGTTCACGAAGCCACTACGTAGTTCACATCAAGCCAACCCGAATGAATGGTTATAAAAAGTTCTCCTTATGCTTCTATAGTTGCACTCCTAGAGCCTTGAGGTAAGGGTGACACATACATCATTGTCCGGCATTGTGGGTGATATGACCAGGCTAGGGACGAATTTACATGAGGCTATGGACGAATTTACATGGTGGGTTTTGGACTTTTGAGGGCAATTGTTGCCACTAACTTTAAAAATTTTCTTAATGTAATATACATTTGTAATTATAAATTATATTCATAATTTAAAATGTAGTATAAAAAAGTAATATATTTTATGAATATTGCCCCCACTAATTTATTTGAATGAGTAAACACCACAATATAATTTTTTTGGATACTGTCACCGGATAGCACATTGAGCATATGATGCTGAAAAACAGAGGATCGCAAAATAAATGGAACTGTGAGAATGATCAATAATATGGGAAGAATTGGAGACTATCATAGTTAAGAGTAGAATTTTGGACTGCATTATATACTCAGAAAATTATTTTATTTTTATTTTTATTTTTAAAAACAATAATTATATTATTATTCTATTTAAGATATAAAACTAGTAATATACTAAATAAATTCTTAATATGAAATTCACTATAAAAAATTAATATGAAATTTTTAACAAAATTTATTTTCAAATTTTGGATCTTATATTAATAGATTGGGATCCACTTACATCAAAGTAAACGTCATTTAATTTTTTTTTCGTTCAATAACTTTGTATAAACATTATGTTTCTTCAATTCATTTATTGGATGAATAGTTTCTTGTTAAATAAATTAAATTTATAAAATTTTATATAATTAAAAACTAAAGAATAGCTTACTAACTTCATTTTAATATATAATATACTTTTAATTAAATGGGTGTGGAGAACAAAAAATTTAAAATAATTTTCAGAAATAATTTTATAGTAATCCTTCACATAAGGAAGCATAGTGGGGACACGGGTGCACCTGACTTTTTCTAATTTGTTTGTTTTAGGACGAAAAATTAGATATCAAGTTATATTAAATGTTTGTCATAATTTACTTCCAAAATTATAGTCTTTGTAATAATAAATATTTTTCTTATATTTTTTAGTTATCTGAAAGTAAATTATTCTTCTATGATTGTTGGTTACTATTTTCTTAAAAAATAATTTAATAAGTAGCATAATTTATTCAAATTTAATAAGATTTTTAATATAATTAATAGGATTTTTCCTAAAAAAAATATATAGTTAACATAAATATCATATTTTTATTATAAATTTATTAAAGTTCTTGCTGGCATATGAAATTGCTTATTGCTATTGGTTATTGTCAGTCGTAACTTTGGATGTTTAAAGATATGTTAATATGTTAGTTCTAAATAGTTATGATCTAATCATGTTTAATATTTAAACAACAAACAATTAGATCAATACGAAATTAAATCGATATAAATACCTCCCGTCATTGTTTATAGTTATGAGTCTTTCGATTAAATTAAAGATCTCTTATGAGTCTTCCAAACTCTAATTCTAAAGAACTAAATGATGTATATGCTGATGTATATAGAATGAGTTTAGGGACCCAAAAGACTGTAGAAACACTTATTTATAGACCCATTGCCATCAAAGGGTCAGTTAAGGTGTGCTAAAATTAAGGGATGTTATACACGTTAAATTTTATCACGGCATAAAAATAGGGGATGTGAGTAGTGGTTAGTTTTGCTGAATTAGTGTAGATCACTATCAAGGTTGGTTACCAGATATTTTGCAATTCAAAATAAAACCAACATTCTCCCACTTGATCTACATGTCCCTTAATTTACATAATAGGAAATAAAATACATGAATCATAGCGATAAGTCCTCTTAATAATGAGTATTATCGTCCATGTATTACAATGCATTATATCCCTTAGCCCATACAACTTAATGAACAAACCCAATGCTCATTCTAGGTCCAAACTTTATTGATATTTCTCAATATAAATTAATATGCACATAAATTGAATGAGAAAACATCACAAATGGAATTTCATTAAATGTAATATCGTTCTTACAACGATAACTACATATAGGAACCAAGTCCCATTCTTTCTACATGATCCTTAAATTTCAACGATGGCATGCCTTTAGTTAAAGGATTCGTAATCATCAATTCAGTGCTAACGTGTTCAATGACCATTGATTTATCTTTAACACACTCTCTTATGGCTAGATACTTAATGTCGATGTGCTTGCTTCGACTACCACTTTTGTTATTCTTAGCCATAAAAACAACAGTTGAATTATTACAATATATCTTCAATGGCCTAGAGATGGAATCCATAACTAAGCCCAAAAATGAAACTCCTCATCCATACACCATGTGAGGTAGCCTCAAATCATGAAACAAACTCAGTGTCCATAGTGGAAGTAGCAGTCAAAGTCTGCTTGGCACTTCTCCAAGACACAACTCCACTGGCTAGCATAAAAACATATCCCGAAGTTGACTTTCGTGAATCAATGCAACCAATGTAGTCTGAATCAAAGTAGCCAGTCACTTCCAAATTATCAGTTCGTTTGTACATAAGCATGTAGTCTTTAGTCCCTTGAAGGTATCTCATCACTTTCTTTTCAGCTTTCTAGTGGTCTAAACCTGAGTTACTTTGATATCTCCCTAACACTCCAACTGCAAAAGCAATATCAAGTCTTGTGCAAACCTGAGCATACTTAAGGCTTCCAACAGTTGAAGCATAAGGAATGTTCTTCATTTGTTCCAGCTCAACATCATTTTTTGGGCACTGGATTAAATCAAACCTGTCACCCTTCACAATGGGAGCTACACTTGGTGAACATTCACTCATCCTAAATCTTTCCAAAACTTTATTGATATAGGTCTCTTAAGACAAACCAAGAACACCTCTTATTCTGTCTCTATGTATCTTGATACTGATAACGTAAGAAACATTACCCATATCCTTCATATCAAATTTCTTAGAGAGAAATTGTTTCACCTCATATAGCAAATCCTTATCATTGGTTGCAAGTAAAATATCATCCACATATAGAATAAGGAAACAATTTTTTCTCCCACTGACCTTTTGGTATATACAGTGATCCTTAACATTTTCTACGAAACCAAATGAAGAAATAACGTCATGAAACTTCAAGTACCATTGACGGGAGGCTTGTTTCAATCCATATATATTTCTTAAGCTTGCACACCAATTTCTCATCCTCACTAGAGGATAATCCTTCAGGTTATTTCATATAAACCTCTTCCTCTAGGTCTCCATTGAGAAAAGCCATTTTCACGTTCATTTGTTGCAACTCTAAGTCAAAATGTGCAACCAGTGCCAGAATGATGCGAAGAGAATCTTTCTTAGATACAAGAGAGAATGTCTCCTTGTAGTCGATTCCTTCCTTTTGATTAAATCCTTTGGCTATGAGTCTTGCTTTATATCTCTCAATGTTGCCTAATGAGTCTTTCTTAGTTTTGAAGACCCATTTACAACCAATGGCCTTTGCACCATCAAGAAATTGAACAAGATTCCAGACTCCATTCGATGCCATAGAATTCATCTCATCTTTCATAGCATCATACTACAAGTTTGATTCCTTAGAACTCATGACTTGTGAAAATGTTTCTGGATCATTTTCGGCTCCAACATTATAGTCAGATTCCTGTAAATACTAATCACTAGGTATTACTGACTTTCTTATTTTGGTAGATCTCCTCAATGTTGTTTTATTATCTTCTTGAGGAAGTTGTTGTTCAACTGGTTGATCAACAATTTCTTCTTGTTCATCATGATCAACTTGATCTACTAGATTATCAGCAGGTTGTGGATCTTGAATGATTGGTTGTATAACACCTGGATGAGCTGGAGGGGTATTGTTAACAACAATCAATCTCGGAATTGAAGTGGATGGTTGAGCAACTGAATGATCTTTCTCAGAAACAAAGTCTCTAGATTGATCGCTCCGACTAATCAAGTCATTCTCAAGAAATTTAGCATTTCTTGATTCCACAATCCTAGTACTGTGAGATGGACGGTAAAATCTGTATCCCTTAGACCTTTAAGCATATCCAATGAAATACCCACTAATGGTCCTTGGGTCAAGCTTCTTTTCTTGTGGGTTATAAACTCAGACCTCAGACGGGCATCCCCAAATGCGTACATGTTGCAAACTCGGCTTCTAACCTTTAAATAACTCAAATGGCATCTTTGTAACAACCTTAGTTGGAACTCGATTTAATATGTACACTGTCGTCTTCAGTGCTTCAGCCCACAATGACTTAGGAAGCTTGGAACTACTAAGCATACTTCGCACCATATCTAGCAATGTTGGGTTTCTTCTTTTTGCTACACCGTTTTGATATGGAGAACCAGGTATGGTGTATTAGGCAACTATCCCATGCTCTTGAAGAAACTTTGCAAATGGACCAGGCGCTTGCCTATCTTCAGTGTATCTACCATAATATTCTCCACCTCTATCTGATCTCACTATCTTAATTTACTTATTGCATTGTTTCTCTACTTCCAATTTAAATACCTTAAAGGCATCTAATGCTTCATACTTATTATTAAGCATGTAGTGATACATGTATCGCGAATAATCATCTATAAAAGAGACGAAGTATTTTCTGACCATATGCATCCATGTCTGGACAACAAATATCTGTATGTATGATTTATAATAATTCAATACTCCTCTTGGCACCTTTCTTTGACTTGTTAGTTTGCTTTCCCTTAATGCAGTTTACACAAGTCTCAAAATTAGTAAAATCTAGAGTATTAAGTACTCCATCATGTAGTAATCTCTTAATTCTCTGAATGAAGATATGTCCTAATCTCCGATGCCACAACATAGAGGAATCTTCATTCACAATACATCGTTTTGTGCCAACATTAACATGCATAACATTGTAAGTGGTATCATTTTGTAAATTAATATAGAAAAGACCATCAGACAATGCATCATTCGCAACATACTTAGATTCATAAAACAAACTGAAAGATGTCTCATAAAATGAAAAGGAATAATCAAAAGGTACTAGTCTCGAAACTGAAATTAAGTTCTTAGAAAAACTAGGAACATAATAAGTCTTTTCTAAATTCAAAACAAAACCACTACTTAAAATCAAATTGCAGGTCCCAATAGCTTCCACAAGTGAGCTCATCCTACTTCTTGAATAGATGCATAACTCACTTCCCATTGGCTTCCTTAGATTTTCCATACCCTGCAAGGTATTTGACACATGGATTGTAGAACCAGAATCAATCCACCATGTGTTATGATTAATATTAATCATATTAGATTCATAACAAACTAAAGAGGTAAGCATACCTTTCTTTTTAAACCATAGTTTGAACTTTGAACAATCTTTCTTCATGTGCCCCTTCTTTTTACAGAAGAAATACCTGGATTCTTTCTTAATTCCAGCTTGAGGTGGTATTTTACCACTTCCATTGTTCTTATGGCCTTTTTTATTATCCTTCATTTCAATTGTCATAAGAGAACTCTCTCCTTGTTCCAACTGTAACCTTCCCTCCTCCTGAACACACATGATCATGAGTTCATTGATAGACCATTTATCTTTATGTGTGTTGTAGGAGATCTTAAAGGGACCATATGGTGCTAGGAGAGTATTCAGAATGAAATGCACCAGAAAGGAATCAGACATGTTCACCTCCAGAGTTTTAAGTTGAGCCGCAATGTCCCTCATCCGCATGATGTGCTTAAGACACCCTTCAAGGTAGTGAGCTTCATGGAAGAAAACTTCATTATTAGGGTATTGGCCAATGCCTTTCCTGAAGTCTCAAATTGTTCATCAATGGACTTCAGAAGCACTTTCACACTATCATACTGTTCAACTGAGCCCTTAATACTAGCCTATCTTAATGAACATCACATAAAGTTGGTTGGATCTTTCCCATTTCTCAGACAGATCCACCTTCTTTGGTTCATTGTTCTCTGTAATTGCTAGTGGTTTAGCTTTCCTGATAGCATAATCAATGCCCATATACCCCAATGTCAGAAGAATCCTTTCCTTCTAAATAGGGTAATTATCCCCTTTCAATTCTGGAACATCAATTGTATTAATAGGTTGTATAGCTGCAAAATTATTCAACATATATGGTTATCATTAAGATTTGAGACAAAATAAAATAATAATGTATCATGATTTACCAATGTAAGTCATGCTCAAAATTATGAATTCAACAACATAAAATTTGCTTGTGCACTAAAATTTTAATTCAATTAAATTTATATAAAAATCATGATAAAACTATTTAGTTATGTTTCCTGATTCCTGTGGGCAAGTCAAGAAATATAATTTAATATTTTATCCTAATTAATCATATAAAACTATAATAGAAATTCCTATGGGATAATATCTATTATATTATATATGACTAATTACAAATTACGTCTTTTACTTAATGTGATTTGGAGGCACTCAATATATAATTTAAATAATTAGAGATGTTGTGGCTAAACTCTAATTAATTAAATTACATAAATCACAAGACATAAATTAATTTTCAATCATAAATTATTGCACATAACCATAGGCAATAATATTCAAATATACTCACTATTACTTAATATTGTATTATAATGACCATTAGTTAATACAATAACATATTTATGAATATTTAAGTGAATATATTATAACATTAATTTCGAATATTTAATAGAATAGAAATTCAAAATTTGAATTATAAATGCTGTAATTATCGTATATTCCAAATAATAATTAGTAGTTTATATCCCGGAATACTAATAGAAAACAATTGTGCAATCAACTTCATGGCTATATTCCATAACACAAAATATTGCATCGCAAAGAGAGAAGAAAGTAAAAATTCTGTAGTATGATGCTATGGAAAAGCCCACATAGAAAGAAAGCATGAAATAGTTAACATGGTCTAATAGAAAACAAAACATGCTGCAAGAAAAGGGCCCACATATTAATATGTATTCAATAAAAAGCCAACGAAAAATTAAATTATTCTACAACTACATGCAGGGCCCACATGTCATTATATATAAACAATGAATTTGAAAATAGAGGTCATATTTCAAAATGCAAACCGAAACCAAAATGACCTATCGTTTACATTATCTTCAACCTCCAGACAGGTCAACTTGACCAGGTTGAAACCCAAATAAAATCCAATAATTTAACACCGTAAGAAAAAACGCATGAAAGCAAGGCAGAGGCAAAACTACGCTCTGATACCAAATGTTAGTTCTAAATACTTATGATCTAATCATGTTCAACATTTAAACAGCAAACAATAAGATCAATGAAAATTAAATTGATATAAATTTCTCATGTCATTACTCACAGTTCTGAGTCTTTGGATTAAACTAAAGATCTCTTCTGAGTCTTCCAAACTCTAATTTTAAAACACTAGATAGTGTATATGTTGATGTATATAGAATGAGTCCCAGAATACTAAAAGAAAACAATTGTGCAATCAACTTCATAACACAAAATATTGCATCGCAAAGAGAGAAAAGAAAGTAAAAATTCTGCACTCTAATGCTATGGAAAAGCCCACATAGAAAGAAAGCATGAAATAGTTAACATGGTCTAATAGAAAACAAAAATGCTGCAAGAAAAGGGGCCACATATTAATGTGTTCAATGAAAAGCCAACGAAAAATTAACTTATGCCACAACTACATGCAGGGCCCACATGTCATTATATATAAACAATGAATTTGAAAATAGAGGTCATATTTCAAAATGCAAACCGAAACAAAAATGACCTATCGTTTACATTATGTTCAACCTCCATACAGGTCAACTTGATCAGGTTGAAACCCAAATTTAATAATAATAATAATAATAATAAAAGAGCAATGCTATTTGTTATGAACAAAACACAGTACGAAACACACGAATTCATAACGTGAAGCAATATCCTTCTTTAAAATGATTTTTAATTATAAATTAAAATCTGTTAAACTTGCTTTCTCACAATACAAAGAATCAGTGCATCTTTCCAAAATTTTATCAACATAGAAAGATGATTTTGTAACCGTCTTTGTATTTTAAATTTATTTTTTAAAAAATAGATATAAAGACAATTTTTGGACAAAAAATTCATACAAATAAGCATTTTCCAAAACAAAATTATAAAATAAAGGAAACTATTTTCATTATTTTATTTATAAAAATAATCAAACTTTTAATTTAAAGTTGTTGAGTGGATAAACATGTACAATATATTACACACACCAAAAAAATAATTAACTCATAATATAAAGAATTAACTTATCCTATTATTATTATCATATATTTTAAGCAAACTAGTATTATTTAAACAACTAGGTCGTTCGTATAAGATTATGTTGAAATAAATATTTACAAACACATAAACCATTCATTTAAAATGAAATATTACAAAATGCACTTATTCAAAAAATACTCCCGTTCAAGTTTCTTCAGTGAATAAAGAGCATAATGTCTTTTCTATGAACCACTAGGTTATAATGTTCAGTTGCATTGCATTGTAACTCACTTTACAAATGGAGCTAAATTCCATGCCACTTTTGACAAAGGTGATACTGGTCCAAATCAGAAGGCTAAGATAAGAATCTGATGTTGAAATCTTGCACGCTTTGCTTTGGCCCAGTTATCCTCCCAAATCTGATATTAATAATTAAATGGATATCATTTTCTATAGTGCTTAACTCTGATCTTTCCCAAGTTCAATGAAAAAAATCATTTTTATTCTCAATTCCACTGGATGGAGAATTCATCGAATGGAATCGAGTTGTACTCTATTAGGTTGAGTTTAGCTATATATATATATATATATATATAATTATAACAAATGTATAATTGAAACAAATTAAACATTTTTCAATGGATAAAATAGATAAATTATTTAATTTCTTTGGAACGAATTTGAAACAAAATTAGAATTATCAACGTTAATTTTAATAATTATTTTGTAAAAAAAATTACAAGAGAATAATTAATAATATTTTATTAGGTCAAAAGATCAGTATCAATTAATTAAAATCCCTGGAAAAAAAAACCCTCCCCAATAAAAAAGAAACAATTTATATATGGCTAATAGAAAATTAGATAATCTAGTGTTTTAGTATATATATAATCATTCATTGCACTACTAAAGTCTAAAACATCTCATGCTATCAATAAAAGTTTCACAAATAAACGTATAAATTAATATGCTGTAGCACAGAATGGTCTTGGACTCTATTATTACCGTTAGCACCAAAAATAAACGGTGGATTCTTGAGTCTACTAGGTTTAGAGTTAGTCTAATTAACGGTGGAAAATTTGAGATTTTAAGTTCAAATTTATTGCAACGCGTGGTGAATTATTGACAAATATTAATAAAAACACATGCTATCAATAAGTCATTGAATTGTTATGTATGAAAATAAACTCAGATTATTTGAGTAAGTTCTCAAACTTAGTCGATGAAAAAAAAATTGAAAAGAAAGTTCGTACTAAAGATTGATAAACAATTCTCTAACAAAAATTAGTTGATAGATATTTTGCATCATCATGATTATCAAAAAATTTACACTGAAATAAAAAGGGAATAGTTTAGTACTTTGGTATTATTAAGATTAAGATTTCGATTGACTATTGCATTGATCTAAGGCAGCAAGCAAGTTAATAAGGTTAATAAGAATCACACAAGGTGATTAGTACGTGATCCTTGTTTTTCTTTAAGCCATATATATGCCCCATTGGTGTTGACCAAAACATGGCTGACCAATCATAATAGTAGTATTTCCACACAATCTTTTAGAGAATGAAGACGTGACCCGGATCTGCTAGGAAAAAGGGAGTACAAAAAGCCATAACAAAAGTGGGCTAACCTTAAGGAAAAAGTGATATATGAAACATGTAAAAGAGAAAAAGAAAGAGAAACAGTACAAAACACGTGAAACTGTGTTTCTGTTATGACCATAACAAGTCAATAGCAAGCGACACGAGATAGTGGACAACCATGACCACACTGCGTTCGGAGAAATTAATTCCGAATCCGATAAACTTCAATCCAACCAGACATTCATTCTCTCGTGAAAACATGCGAGGTGGACAGTAATCATGCCCTCATCATTATAATTAATACTCGTGTACTTGTCAAAATCTGGAAGTCACTACTACAGAAACTGCTTTCTACGACGGTCATTTTAAGCCTTCTACATCGGTTGTGTAACCGTCGTAGTATCGTGCGTCGTAGAAAATGACCGTTTTTTACGATGGTTATATAACCGTCTTAGTTTGTACCATTTGAAGACGGTCGTTTGTAACAACCGTAGTAGATTTTCAATAAAAAATATTTAAAAAATTAAAAAATCAAATATTCAAGGACGGTTCTTTTTTTAACCGTCTTTAAATCAGACTAACGAGGACGGTTATCCACTTAACCGTCTTAGAATCAATATACAAAGACGGTTTTTTGGAAAGACTGTCTTTAAAAGTGATAACGACGACGGTTCTTGGTACAACCGTCGTAGATTATATATACCAGGACGGTTAACCCTCTTTAGCCGTCTTTGAAAACCCACATATGAGGACGGTTCTCCATATAACCGTCGTAGTTAATGCATATGAGGACGATTTTTTCATTTAACCGTCTTTGAATGTCATTAAACGAATACGGTTAAAATAGACGCCCGTCTTAGAATTTCCTGCTTTATATATTTTGAAGACGGATATTCGTTTAATAAAAATCGTCGTTGTTATCAGTTGATTTTTCAAACAGTAATATCTTTTGCTTCTTGTTTATTAAATTATCAATAAACATTTGTAGTGGTTTTAGTTTGTTAGTTGTAAATTAATTATCAATTGATATTTCTAACACACTTAAAATTAATTAACTAGTAAAATGGATTGTTTAGAAATATAATTCCATAAATCCTGTTCCAATGTGAAAAAAATAAAATTTCAATAATCATAACAATGTGAAAATGTATGTTCCAATGTGAAAATACAAAAAATATATTGCATGACACTAAAATGCCCATAACAAGTATGAAAACCATCATTATGATTTCATGTTCCTATAATCAAAATGAGGACATCAACCTCCTATAGGAAAATCTAGAACCAATATGCCTCCGGTTCATAACAATAAAAACCTTGTGGTTTAGTAGTCTCTCTAGAGCTTCCCTTCATCCACCAGTGTTGATCGACAAACTTCCCTTGCTTCAGAAACGGTCATCTACACTCACAAAAAATGAAAAATTGTTTCACTATCATAGTCATCATTTGGAACAAAGAACAAAAATAAATAGTGAAACACTGTGCTCAAGAAGAAAACAAGAGAATGCCAGCAGGGGAATATTCAACAAGTAGATTTCCAATAACTCATCAAACTCAACCAAAAATGAAGGAGCTTTTAACATGCCTGAGCACATTAGCCAAGCTACATATGTAGACCCCATGCATGGATCAAGTCATTCTGTAAAATAAAGTAAACCACAAATGATGAATAAATAAAGGAATCTAATAGTAATGTTTCAGCAGTAACATCCAAATGAGAGAATAGTGCACCTGGATCATAAAGGAACCACCTATCCTTCATAAAGGTTAAACAATCTATATTCTTTAGTTAACTGTAGTTACTGTCATGAGACAAAAAATTCTGTTAGCATATAAATGGGAACCACCTATCAGTTTTTTCTTCAGTTTTGGCTTTGATCAAGACATGGTGCATGCAACATTGCAATTTTGTGGATATATACTTCATAATATTTTATGGATATACATAGCTAGACATCCATTTTGACAACCTTAAAAAATGATATCGTGAATTTATACTGAGTCATACCTGTTTCTTAAGCAATTTCTTGTTTCTTGATATATCCCCACCTAAAAAAATTCATTAGCATTAGATTTGATGGTTGACTTAGCAGAAGTAACTTCCCCCATTACACCTTCTTGAACCACAGATACAAGATGTTGCAAGTTGTCAAATGCAAAAATCTTAAGACAAAATAGAAGTAGGGAAAATAGGAGAAACTAATTATGAAAAGAGATATTTCATGTATATAGCTAAATTAAGCGCTTATTTGATAAAAATGTTTTATCATATAAAAAATATATCATAAACTTAATTGTTTCAATAGGCTTCATAGTAAATTAATCCCTTAGTTACCTCTCCCTTCTGATTGAACATTTGGCCAGTGACATAGCTGCGGGCATTATTGGCAGTAGGACTAAAGATCTGTAGAACAAATTGGACGTATTAAAAACTTTATATAATCAAAAACAAAAAACATAAAAAAGGAATTTTGGGGAAAAATATTTTTAATTTAGGAAAAACTAACTACACAAGTAGTTAATAATATTCAAAGAGTGCGTAACTAGTCAACAATTTATTGATTTATTAGCTGTTTGAGTAATTAATTGTTCCTAAAAAAAAAAATTTTGCCAATAATTTTGTTGTTTTAACTTTCCTACAATGAAACACTTTATGACACTTACCACAAATAGTATCCAGTCATCAGCTCTTAAAGGTCTGTGAAACCACATGCTGAAATAAAACCAGCAAAGCATTAAACAAAAAGGAAGAGAGCAAATTCATAATCATAGCTTGAAAACTTGTTAGTTGAAGTCTCACATGTTATTATGTTACATAATTTAACCCGAATAGATTCAACCCGCAAAGAGATCACTACCCTTTACATCTTCTTCTTCCTCTTCCACTCCACCACCCTCATGCTCCTCTTCAACTCCTCATCACCCTCTTCCTGTCACAGATCGTGGGTCCCTTCGTTGTGCTCTCTGTTATTCTCGCTGGGCCTTGCGGTACAAGAGCGACGTGGAGGCCCACATAGAGAAGATGCTACAGCAGGAGAAGGAGGACAAAGGGTTGCTGGGGAAATGCGTGGAGGAGTTGAAGAAGAAAGGGTTGGAGTTTGATTTGCTGAAGGAGGTTGATGCGTTGAGGAGGGCCAAGAGTTTGAGGGTGGAGAACAAAGAGGTTAGGAAGTGGTCTTCCAGGGATTTTGTTTCTTTGTTCTTCTTCTCTATGGCTTGCTTCTGTCTTGCTCTCATGAGAGTCATCTTGTGCAGTTAGGATTTGGTATTGGTACTAATATGTACTTTAACTTGTTACTATTTGTTTGGTTTTGGGTTGAGATTTTTGATTTTTGGTATGTATCAATTATTAATTATTACTATTTATTGATGCAGAATGTACTGTTCTGCTTTTATTTGTGTAATTTGAGAATGCCAAAATTTCCCCTTATTATAGACTGTATAAGTATGAAATTGAGAGAAAGCATAACTTGGCCAGATTCACAGTTAAATACAGAGAAAAAATTAGTGAGATCTTATCTTATTCCGAGTCAAGAAGAATGAGGAATTGAGGGTTAAGCACACTTACTGACCTCCTACAAACTTCAACATGGGTTCAATACTCTATTTGAAACAGCAACTAATGCTGAGTTCAACAGATTAAAGTCCTGACCTCCTACAAACTTCAACATTACAGGAAGAAGAGAAGCTTAGAAGAAAACTACAACAGGATGAAAATAAGGGAAATGGAGATGAGGTTGATGGTTCTTTCATCACAATAGTTGTTGACAACAAAACAGAAAGACAGGTTAATCACCAGCCTCGTCCACCACAGGTTAAATGGAAATGTTTACTCACAATCAACATGTATTAACAAGTTACACTTTTTTTTTATCAGCAAGCACAAATCAGTTTTATTTTATTTTTTATAATAACACAAATCACTTTTATTACCAAAGAGTACCAGATCGTACTCTATATGTTACAACTTACAATGCATGAAAAAAGAGCAGTCCTTATAATTAATTAATTATATAGTAATACATCGAAAAAATAAACACAGCCAAATATATAACTAAGTTCAGGGCCGAATCTACATATATAGGAGTATGAGTGCAATTGTCTTCATAAAGGTTTTTTTCCCTTCAAATATTTAATAATTTCTCCTATAATTATTTTAAAAAATAGGGTATGAAGATAAATGAAAGAGAGAATAAGTTGTTACTAACTTTTATTACTTTATCCTTCTATTTTTTACGGTTCTCACTCTTATTATATATTTGTTTTTTTTTCATGACATCAATTTACATGAGCTTATGTATTTCTAAAGGCTAAATGACTATTTTCATATTAATCTTATTTATCTTATTTTAAAATGTTTTTTATTTTTTAAAAGTTCACTTTGATCTTTATTTGATTTAAAAAGTTTAAAATAATTATTTATCTTTTAAAAATTTATTTTAATATCTTATTTTATTTAAAAACTAATAATAACTCTTTAATTATTTAAATAAATTTAATT
>PYAF01005742.1:422443-440453 GCA_007407185.1 Glycine tomentella
AATCTTTTAAATAAGAAAAATAATTAAAATAAATTTTTTAAAACAAAATATTGTTTCAAATAAAATAAATAAAATAAAGAATTGAAGTTTTTTTTAAAAAAATAAATCACCATATTGAATGAAAACAATAAGATGAAAAATCAAAATAATCATTTAATTTTTTGTAATAGCTTATAATATTTTTTTCTAGGAACTATTATAGACTATTTTGCTCACTAACAAAATATTTAAAAATCTGTCTCTAACTAAGTTTTGGATTAAACTTAAGTTTGTAAATTGAATTTACAAAAATAAATCAAGTTTTATTTTTATAAAATTGAGATTCAGATTTTTTTTAATATAGATTTTTACAAAATATAGATTTTTTTATTTTTATTTTTATAAAAAAGTAATCCAATGTAATTATTTTTATAGTACATCCACACTTATCTCCAGAAAAAAATTTAGTAGTTAATGGGGAACACGAAGGTATAAAGGAATGAGTTTGTGAGTGTTTGGGGGTGAGTCACAAACAGAGAAAACACTGGATGACAGAAAAATCAAAAACCTTACTTATTGCTTATGAGGATCACAAATGGTAAGCACTGGACGAAGAATGCGATGCATCTCCAAAAGAATATCAGTAATATCACACCTACAAGAAACAATAATTGCTAGGAGAGGGAAAAAAAATATAAGAAACAATAATTGGTGTTTTGTTTTGCATACCTTTGGGCTATTGACTGGAGAGCTAGCAATGTCTTCCAAAGGGTCATCCTCTGAAATCTGTTTTGCTTCTTGCTTTCTTGAAGCTTAGTTTTTTGGGTAGATTTGGTGCAGTGCTGACCTTAAAATTCTAATGAGAAATTTTCCATGCAGCACAAGAAGCAGCATCTGAGAGCAAAGAGGAGCCATCCAAACTGGAACAATAACTTGGCTCTATGCCTTTGGAGAAATCTTCTATGTAAGATGTCCATCCACTTTCCTCATCAGAACCACTTTGGTTTTTGCAGCCAGGTACTGCTCTGCCTCTAGATGAAAAATTCAGAGAATGATCCATTAATCAAACTCTAACAAGAAGAGCATATATACTATATAGAGCACCACTATAATAATAATAATTTATAATTTATATCAATAATAAAAAGAATATTCTTATTTAGTCTACTTTCTTTTATCTTTTAATTGTTATTATAAATATTGTACTATTCTATTTCAACTTATCATATACGCTATATAGATAAATAAATAAATAAAAAATACGCCAACTGCACTCGTAACAAATTCAAGTCCAAAGAATAAAAAAATGTAAATAAACAGGTATGGTAGGAATTGTCTTTCCAATAATAATAATAATTGTTATAAAAAAAATTGGGCAGTGGTTGAGAAAACAATTTGTAGAGGGATTTGTAACCGAGAGTTAGAGTGAAGAATGGAGAAAAAGGAGTCCATAGCATAGATTCTTGGGGTGGGTCATAGGGTGTTGAGGAAGTTAAAGTAACAGATGAAATTCCAATTGAAAAAACTAAATACAGAAAAAGAGAGAGAAATAGGAGAAAACTTGCATACGAAGGGGGGGGAAAGTAACTATTCTTGTAAATTAACTTATTTGAAAATATTGTTTTAGCTTAATCTGATATAATAGATTAAATTTTGAATAATATATGCAATTATATATTTAAAGAAATTTTTATATCATCTATAATAATAATATTTAACTTGAATGGATTGGATTGGGTTTAATTCTAGCTATTTGTGCTCTAAACCAAAAAGAAGAGGAAATAAAAAAATAAAAATAAATTAGAGAGAGAGAAACGGTTGTTGACCTTTGCGGTCCAGAAAGACGGCATTTTTCATTTTTCATTATTCAACATATCATATATCAGGCTCAAAGATGTTATTTGTGTTACTTTGGTTCTTGAAAGTTTCTGATTGTATAAATTAGATTTTCTAACAAGTTGGCAATTTTTATATCATAAACTTGTAAATTAAGAACATCGAAGATCAAAACAACACAGTTTGCTCAAATAATCTATACTGGTATGATTAAGCTTACTTGTCCATATACATACCTGCAAGCAAGGCAATGTTGTTCCTTCATTATTTCAATCTTAAAAGTACATACTCATAAGCAAACAGAGACAAAGTATATGCATGAACATAAAAATGAATTAAGCATTAGTAACTGTAAGACGTCCAAGACAAGAGAAACTAAAGGACTCAAAATGACAATATGCAGGTAACTTTGGATTGAAGAAAAGGGACAAAATGAGAAAAGACTAGAACAGTCTTATTTAGTAAACAAAGTCTTTGTAGCTTGTCATTAAATATAAATCACACAATAGTAATCATACCACAATCATATATAATACACAAAAAATGTATTTTATTGTAACTTCATGAAGTTGAAAGTTCAGAGCATATATAATGCACAAATAGGTTATACCTATTCAAGTTTTATGCTAAAACAAATGCACTAATTGTCTAATTACAGTGACAAAATACATGTTCGACATCAAACACCTTGAAGCCAAACTGAGAGAAAATATTTTTTGTGAATAACCAACCAATCATGTGTTCTAATTTTGAGTTTTTAGAAGTTGTCTTATCTTTTTCATTGCTTTCTTCCACCATTCTTTGTCCTTCTCTACCTCTCATTCGTTCTTCTTCACCACTCGTTCATTATTAGATGTTGGTAACAGGGTTTTTGTCATGCTGGCAAGCCTACATCTTTCCAGCTTTCACAGAACTTAAAAACACAAGCATCTTTCCAGCTTTGAGATATGCTTCCATAAGACAAGACTGTGCTTGGTAGTTGATAAAAAAATAGAACAACATTATTATCCTAGAAAGCATTTGTATGTACAAAAGACAGGAAATTTATCTACAACTTATTTTTACTATAAACTTCAGAAGGCATATATACTCACCATGTGTAATAGGATCCTTTGTTTGGCTTCATAAAAGAGAAGATACCAGGACAACAAATCTTCTTTCCTAATTATACACACAAGAATTTAGATAAGGGTAAGCTTATTCACATCATACTTCATACAAAATATAGAAGTTAAAGGAATTACATTGTCCCTGTAATGACAACAACTATAAAGTAATTACAATGATTCTTCAATGATTGCTACATATTTGATGTGCTTTCCTGTGTAGTGGCAGAATATATAAATGGGTTAAAAAGTATCAAGGTTTGGTTTTTCCTTTAAGCATCACTTTATAAAAATTGAGTATTAAAAAATAATGGAAATTTTGCATGCAATTGCTCTCACTTAATCAAAATGCTAAAGTGACTTGGTGTGTGAGTGACAGAAGAAGTACCTGATGTCACTTTATATGTTGGAATGAACAAAAAATTCACATGGACAGCAAGAGAGAATAATCAAGGGGCTATCAATTAAGATAGAATCAATAAGCAAAGATAACCAAGTGAAGCAAGAGGCAAAATAGTATAAAAACATCAAACTTTAGTTTCATATAATTAGAAAAGTATATAAAATCAGCAACACCAAATCAACCAAGTGAAGCAACCAGTTCTATGCTTTCCTTTGAAGCAAAGGCAAGTGATCTTACATCCCAATTTCTGAGCTCATTCGCTCCCATTAAATTGTTCCAAAACCAAAGACCCAAAATTCACCCAGGAATATGAGCAAACTACATATCCATTAAAGGGATCTCCTTAAGGTTTAGTCAAATTGGGAAGAACATACAAGTATATTGATGTGAAAAATTCAATCTTTTTAAATATTTCTATTACTAGGTCCAAATAATATATATTCTGACATGACAGGATAAGGCAACAAGTTTATGGTAGCTTCAAAGACACCAATGCAATAGCCTCTTACTCCAGATCAATTATACAGATAGCTGTTGAAACTAATAGTAACAATTTACAATGAAAATGACTTTATAAGTTAAACAAACCACAACACAGGCCAAGAAAAATGTCATGTTGTCTTTGAAAGCAAAATAACCAAACGATAGTTAGAAGAGGCAAAGAATATAACTAATTCAGGCTTCAAAGCATTTCCACAACAATTAATAGAATAGAATCTGTACAGGACGCCAGTCTCATCAATTCAATGCTCCAAAAAGATAATTCCTATATAGCTTGTGAACCAAAGTAATGCTGAAAACATATGTCCTAGTGTCATTTCCTCGTTATGATTTTGTACTCTAATAAAGCTATGTGAATTAATGGCAGATCACAGGAATCTCCTTGGACTGAAAAATATTTTAATTTATAGATGGGATTAGGCACTAATCTAAGTGCACTTACCTGTAAATATCACTATTCCATCAGCTGATACCCTTGCCAAATCTGGAAGAGTTTTGTTAAGGGTATCTGGGAGATAAGAAAATAACCTTTCTTTTCCTATAAAAACATAAGAAAATAGAGACAAAAAGAGAATATTGAAAATAAATAGATAAAATGGCAAAGATAAGGATTATGTAGCATCAATATCCAGAAAGAGAGTTGTATTGAACTCTATCAATTGTATAGCTGCTAATCAGAAAAAGAGTCTTGGGATTAAAAGTTTATGCTTGAATAACGAATTGTATTACAACGTCTTGATTTGGAAAGTCATCCTGCAATAAAACAGAGAACAAATATTAAAAGTGATTGTTACTAGAAGTGAAAGGGAAGAAATATATGAACTGATTGTAACAAACTATAATTCAGTAATTGTATAAACTAGGTGCAAAGATTGTTGGAAAAGTGGCTGTACTAATGTGTTTTTGGGAAAATAACACATTGAAAACAAAATTGAACATAGAGACTCAAATTTGTCATAAAAAGATTATAATTTGTGTTAATTGATTATCATAATTTCAGTGAAAAATGGTGATAAACTAATGATTACATTCATAGAACCAGTAACATAAAATTTCAATATGAGAGAAACTAAATCCTTTGGTTATGCTAGACTCAATCCATACATACTTTTCATGTTATAGCCATTAAGCATTGAGGTTTGGTCCTTCAATTTTAAAGACTCCACGATCTCTAGTGCATGGCTTCCTATTTCATCATGAAATTACAGAGAGTATAGAAGTTTCCTAGAGAAGGCATATTTATTTGAAACAAAATCACAAAATCACTTCCTGGAACAGCCTCATATGTTCCATCATCCTGCAACCATTGATACTTTTAGTTGTTGTTTTCTTTTCTCTTACCTAAACTTTGTGGTTTATTTTCATTTTCAGCTAATATGTTTTCAAGGCAGCATTTTTGACTTTGAAAATTCTTGAAAACAAACAACAAAGCTAAAAAGGGTATTATTTTTTTTAATAATAATAATAAACATATCAACAGCATAAAAATAAATAGATAAATAAATAAAAGGTCAAACACATCCTCAACTTGTAAGTCTTCAATAAAAAACAGAAAGCATCAAACATAAATTGACTAGCTCTATGCTTTGCCTCCTTTTATCTCATTTTCTAATCAGCAACAACAATAACAAGAAGCTTACCCATGCATCATGCCATGTTTCTCTTTTTAACCATATTTGGTTCATTTTCTTCATTTAAGCTTCTGGTGTTTTTCTTCTTATAGACTTCATTTGGTAAAGCCCATATAAAATGCATAAACAAAGGCCATGGTGCATACCTGTATGAGATTTCACCTCATTTATTATTTAACTTCAACTTCATTTGGTGGATAATTTTTTACTCCAAACATGTTAAACCATGCAGGATCGAAGTAAGCATGCTCACAGATCCTACAATACTAACTAAACAAGCAGAAAATTATATGACCAAAAACATTTACAGCAAGCAAACCATATACAAGACCTAGAATGAATAAGACAACTATTGATAAGAACCAAAGGCCATTCTATAACAGAAAAATGGCAAGAAAAAAAAAACACGATCATGGACCAAATATAAAGCCTAGATTCAAATATAGAGCCATCAAGCAAAAACAAAACAAAAAAATGGGGCACAACAAACATCCATGCTGGTTCAAGTTAGAGAAGAGATGATGTTCTTTCTCTTGTTTTAGCATTGGCGTTAAGACCCCAAACCCTCTTAATAAAGCTCCAGCAAAACAACTAAACCAAATAATCATTCACATTCAGGCATCAGATCTAATGAAAACAAAAATACATTACAAATGAACACAAATCATAAGCAAACTAACAAAGAAGATAGAGCCAGTACCTATTGCGCAGTCAACACAATGGAAAGGTTCTACCTCACCCGCGCCAACTGAAAGCTAGGGTTTTCGAAACGACGACGTATCCGGCCTAGTTAGCATGCTTGCTCCACATCTTTGACCAGCGGGAGTGCTTGAAGAAGTTGGGGAGGTTGATGTTGGCGGTGGCGTAGAGGTAGCGCGTGACGGCATATCTTAGGTGGTGGGGCATTCTGAGGGAGGAGAAGAAGATGCTGCCACAGTGTTTGGTTGAAGTGGAACGCGTCGTAGCAGGGCTGACCCATCTCGCCGTAGCAGATCACCTCCGACCATAGAGGAGAGGGAGAGCTTCGAGGCTTTGAATGAGAGCAACCGGAGAGCAGAAACAAAAGAATTTCAAAAGTCTTTGAAACACACTTTATTTATTTTAATATTTTTTTTATATTTTTAAAGACGGTCATTAAAAAGCCGTTTTTGTATACTTTATTTTTAAGACGGTTTTATCAAAACTGTCTTTGATCTCTCACCTTCTAAGACGGTTATTCTAAAACCGTCGTCGTGCATCTCTTATTATTTACGAAATTGCCACCGCCTAACATTCTAAGACGGTTTTTTAAGAACCGTCTTAGAATCTGCGTCGTAAAATACCCATTTTCTAGTAGTGAGTAATGCACGTTAGGGTGGTCGTGGTAAAGATAGACTCTAAATCTTGCACATTGGATAGTGAGTTGACTTTGTTAAGAGGGGAGACCTACAAAAAAAAGGAGAAGACTCTAACGCTCAAGTAAGTACATCAATTATGTGAGAATGAGAATGTGTGTGTGTGTGTGTGTATATATATATATATATATATATAGAATGAGTTTGTGTATCGGTGTGTGTATGAGTGTCTTTCAGTCTCAGTGTCTCAAAGAGTTAGACGGAACCTGATACTTATAGAGTGAGGGAGAGCCTCAGGTCCTTGTATGTCGGGGTTGTTACAGTGGTGTAGCAACCCTTAAAGATAACTATTAGCCTGTAGATAATAACTAACAGATAATTGCAGGTTATAGATAATTAGGCTTATGAATAATGTGTACCTTATAGATAATCTGTAACTTGTAGATAATACGGTGACTTATAGATAATTAGGTACCTGTCACTTGGTAAAGAGGTTGCAACATTATCAATAATATTCAAATATGGGGGTATTAGAGATAACCTGTTAGGCCCAACAGTTTGGTTGCTGAGGGAAAACGTCCGTGCTCATATTGCAGGGCTGACATGGAGGGTTGACATGTGTACTGAATCACCACGAAAGCGGCAACATGTATTTTGCAGACCCCAAATAGTACATAAGCCCCCAAGCTCTGAGCCAGTTTGCGGACGAAAAAGATTGTCTTGTGTTGAGGGAGACTGTCCAATGTCGAGGAAGATTATCCGATGTCAAGGGTAATAGCCTTGACAAGTAGGAGAGTCGCAAGTTTGCCGAGTCCCCGAGCATGGACAAATGTTGCCTAGTGTTGATGGTGATAACCTTGACAGGTGAGGGAGTTGTAGGTTTGTCAAGCCTTTGAGGCTTGGGCAAGTGTTGTCCAAGTTACTGTTATCAAGTTGTCCAGGGAGGACATGCTTTTTACTGTACAATGAGGTCGGACACATCAGGCAAGTGGAATATCCATCTTGGACAACTTTACCCTTATCTGACATTTGGAGAATGCATTGAAGGTAAGCGTTTCGCTTTTCCTTTGCCATAGGTGCGTAGGGCACACACATAGTACTTTTGCATACGTGTCACTCGTGGAATGGACTTGTACTAAAGACGTGGGTAGTGGGTGAGTGAAGCTACATTGTGGCGCCTATTTAAATAGAGTGGACGTTTGACATTTCCATCACCGCCATTCCTGCATTTATGACTTCCTCTTCTCTATAACATTTTTTTCTCGCTCGCAATTCACGATCTTTCTTCCTCCAATTTTCTTCTTCATTCAAGGTATTCTTCTTTGATCATGTCTTCTTTTATTTCATATTTTGCGATGGTTTGGGTGGTGGTGATTCTGGGGGTTCGATCTAGCAACCCCTGGTAGATCGAGAGGTTATCTCCATTGGTGATTCCTCAGAGGAGGATACACACCAAGGGACCTTCGACAGCGAGTCCTCTTCTTCAAGGAGGAGGTCAAACTTGCATAATGTCGATGGGGGTACTTCTCGCCCTTGGAGGAGAATGGTGCGACCTTTTGCCTATGCCGATCACCACCATCCTTCCTCCTTTTGCTTCTGGAGGAGCGAAAATAAGTGGTGGCAGGGATGTTAGGGTTTCCCCCCATTCACAGTGTAACCACAGTGTTGGGTAGTTGTCGTCTTCCCCCACCATTGCTGGCTATGAATGGGTGAGAGACGATGTTTTGAAATACTAGTCCTCCATCACCTCCGCGGCTGGTGTCTATTCTCTGCAACGTCAGCTTAGGTTGCCGAACCCGAAGGACTCCTGCAAGATGGTCGTTGAGGCTTGTGGGAGTGATGACTTCCTTCTTCTGAGGACGACACCAAGTTGTTCGCCCTTCTTCTTCATGTATCGGTGCCTCTTCGAGGTGTTGTGTTTAATTCTTCCTCTAAACTCCTTCCAATGTACTCTGCTTGAGCATTTGAATGTGGCCACCTCCCAACTTCAACCTAATAGTTAGGCTATGGTGAGGGCTTTTGAGATTCTGTGCCCCTTCTTCAACATCCGACCTAGTGTGTCGGTCTTTTTGTATTTCTCCCAAATGACGTTGATGGGCAAGATTGGTTGGGTCTCCTTGAACAACATATCCAAGAAGCTGTTCGAGTTTGACTCGAACCTCTTTCGTCGTTTCAAGGATCGTCCTTTTGCTACCTTGGATGGTAACTTATCATGCCCTGTCTTCTTTTGTGTTTGGGGTGTCTGGTCCCAATTAACACTTGTTGTGTTTTGGTAATTTTGTAGGTATAATGGGCAATTTTCCCTGGAGGACTTTGGTGAAGCACACTTGACCTGATGGTGGGGTTGTGCCACCTTCATCTGTCAACCCTCCTACTGGAGGTGAGGGTTGACCAACTGCTGGGGTTAGCCCTACTAGTGTTGAAATCATTGAGGCGTCTCCCAGCATCCATGTCTCTATTCTGGCTAAGAGGAAGCGAGATGACAGTCTTAGGACCTCTGGCCGCAACTCAGCCTTCGTGCAATGAGGCAGGCTATCGGGCTTCTTCCCAGTTCGGGTGGCCCTCTTGCTACTGTTGCACAGGGTTCGCCTGTGGCATCACTAGCCGTCCAAGCTACCGTTGCGGCTCCTGCTCCTGTTGCTACTCTTGCTTCTACAACTTCTCCCTCCCGTGCTGCCCATTGGGTTGCTAAGGTGTCGCCACTTTACTTTGCCAATTCCTCCCCCTATTGTATTGGCGTTGATATTGCCTTATTCTTCCTTTTCTCACCCCAGCGTCTCCCTTGATCATGTTTATACTTCGCATGATATGGATTTGCCGTGGAACATCGGGTATAGGTCAGAGCAGAGAAATCCAACTGCTTTCATATCTCCCTTTGATAAGAATTTGATCCGGTCAGTCAGGGTTCAAGGTGCCAATGACTCTGCCAAGGTCTTCTTTCAATGGAGCTTGGCAATTTTGGAGGAGAACGAATAATGGCACCAGGAAGCTTTGGGTATGGTGGTGTCCTTGGAGGCGGAGGTTTCCAAGTGAAGGGTCACTACTAGGACCGTTTGGAGAGTGGAGAGTCCCAAGGTGACCAATGCCACTGTCGCCTTTGCTGAGGCGGTCAGGTCCAACCACCAACTGTCTGCCAAGGTGGGTTGTGTCTTGGCTAAGCTCTTGTGCACCCGGTTGGATGTGGACGAGATGAAAAAGAAGGAGGAGTTGGCTGGCAAGGCGAGAGCGCCATTGCCAAGAAGGATCATCTATCTAAGGTGGTTGCCGACCTTGAGGCTCGCTTGAAGGAAGCAGAGTCACGGTTGGGGGAGTTCGAGCTTAAGGAGGCGAAGGAGAATGAGGCTCGCAGGGAGCTTGGGGAGGAGCTACTCCTGTATAAGAAGGAGTTGTGGAACAACATGAGAAGGGCTTCCATAAGGCCGTTAGGCAGGTCGGGTTCTTCGCCAAGGACCTTGACTTGGGTCTTTTTGACCTATTCAAGCATGTGAATGATAGTGTTTTACTTGACGAAGAAGAAATAGTTGCTGCGGAGGAGGAGGGTGACAACGAGGAGCAGGACATAGGGGCCGATGTCTAGGTTGCCTTTTTTGTATTTTTTGTTTTGTTGATTTTGGGCCGTAAAGGTTTTGTAACTCTGACAATTATTCTTCATAATGCAAATGTTTCATTTGTTGATAAATTATTCTTTGTTTGTTCTCTATCTTGTGTTGTCGTTTATTTGTGCAATGCTACATAATAGTAAGGGTAGGCCACTTTGGATGATGTACTTATGGCGTAGGAAGCGAGATCTTGATGGAAATAGAGAGCTTTAGATGACACGAAATCATCTCAAGTTTGATTTCAACCTGATTAAAGTTCTTGTCATTTATATGATGTCACTTCCTGTCGCTTTGTGGAGTTTCTCCCCTGATGCTTATGAGGAGGTATTATGAATTCCACCTAATTGAAGGTCTTGCTGAACTTCTCTTTACAAAGCTTCTCCCCTGATGCTTATGAGGAGGTAGTTTGAATTCCTCCTGGTTGAAGGTCTTGCTAACCAATCTAGTGGTGTTCTCATGGTACCAATATTGTCTTGGGTTTTATGCACTAAGGATGGACCTTGGGTTTCTTATATTCTTGCAAAGATAAATTTTTAGGAGTATAAAAAATTGTCAAGGGTGGACCTTTCGTACCTTGAGTTTTCGTGTAAGGGAAACTTAACAATGGGGAGGCTCACCAAGGGTGGCCCTTGGGTTTGTCGAGCCTTGGACCAGGGACATGTTCGCCCTGGGATTTATCGAGGTTCACCAAGGATAGACCTTGGGTTTTGCAAACCTTTGGAGACTGAGACTCACCAAGGGCAGACCTTGGGTTTTGGAAACCTTTGGAGAACGAGACTCACCAAGGGCGGACCTTCGATTTTACGAGCCTTTGGAGATCGACCAGGAACTCATCCGTCCTAGGTTTGGTGAGGTTCACCAAGGGTAGACCTTGGGTTTTACGAACCTTTGGAGATTGAGACTCACCAAGGGTGGACCTTAGATTTTATGAGCCTTTGGAGACTGAGACTCATCAATTGTAGACCTTGGATTTTACAAGCCTTTGGAGATCGATCAGGAACTCGTTCGTCCTAGGTTTTGGCGAGGTTCACCAAGGGTGGACCTTGGGTTTTGCGAACCTTTGGAGACTGAGAATCACCAAGGGCGGACCTTGGGTTTTATGAGCCTTTGGAGACCGAGACTCACTAAGGGTGAACCTTGGGTTTTATGAGTCTTTAGAAAATCGATCAGCGATGTGTGTCCGTCCTAGGTTTTGTTGAGATTCACCAAGGGTGGACCTTAGGTTTTGCGAACCTTGGACTAGGGAACTACTCATCCTGGGTTTTGTCGTGTTCTTGCAAACTTGTATCCTTGCAAAGATAAAGTTTAGGAATAATATAAGAGCCTATTAAGTGCGGTCTATGCATACCTTAGATTTTTGTGAAGGCGAGACTCGACAATGGAGGGGCTCACCAAGGGCGGACCTTGGGTCTAATGATCCTTCTGAAGGTGCGACCAAGAATGCATTCATCCTAGGTTTTGTCTAGCTTCACTAAGGGCAAACCTTGGGTTTCACAAACATTGACATAAGTAAATAAAATTCAAAGGGAGATATATTTTATTCAATGTATCAATTGAGTATAAATTCATTTTTATTCCCCAAACATGCCTCGTTAAAACCTCTCAAGCGAAAACCCTAGTTTTTTTCATGGGACAAAAAACTCGAGTAGGAAAAAGAGTACTTCATCCGGTCTTGCAGCAGGTTTGTTAGACACAAGGGGAGCATGAAGGTGGATCAAGACACATGCTGAAGATGAATGAGTGTTTTAGCTTTGTACATGCCATTCAATTGAAGGCATTTGTAATTGCTTGATGTAGTAGAAAATCATCCTATGATCCTTTGCATTGCATAAACATTCATTTACTTGTATTCATGTTTTTACAAAAGCACATGGTTTGTGAAAAGGTTTAAGATTTCATGATTGCATCAAAGTAAAGTGCTCATGGTTTTAAGTTTTTGGAAAAACTATTTTTCACTGTTTTAATCGATTACCACATATTGGTAATCTATTACCTGAGCTTTGAAGAACAAAATAATCAATTACTAGCATTAGGTAATCGATTACTCAGTATAAACATAGAACATGACTTGACTGTATTAATTGATTACCATTTACCCTTAATCGATTACTTGGTTCATTTATGGAACAATGAATCCCTGTAGTAATCGATTACAGGTCGAAATAATTGATTACTTTGTTCATATAACCTTTCCAAAAAACTGAAGAACATTTTAATCGATTACAAATGAAGTTTTAATCGATTACTTAGGCGATTCAATCGATTACATTCAGTTACATCAGTTTGTTATAAATAACTCGTGTGTTTTCTGAAATTATCAATATCACAGCTCTACGAAATTTCCAAAGTTTTAATAAGCATTCTGAGATTGAGAAAGGTTACTTTGAGTTCTAAAGTGTTTGACCCACAAATTCAAATCTTCATGGTGTTTTGAAAGATTTATTGGGCAGGACTACAAAGAAGCTTTTTGAAGAAGTTTTGAAATTGTTTTTGATTTCAATCCTGTTTAGTAACTCATATATATTCATATTCATCAGGTTGTCTATCTCCATTATCTTTGCTTGTAAACTCATTTTTGTATTTTTGGTTGTTTGTAACTTTTACAAAGGGTTCTTGAAGCTTTTTCTAGAGTGGATTTCTCTAGAGGGAAGAATAAAGAAGGGTTCTCTAGTTCTTGATCATTAGAAGTCTAATAGGGTCTTAGATTTCAATTCTTTATCTAGGGTTGATAAAGGGTGATTGTTGTAAAGCTTGTAAAGAACAAAATTTGATTTAGTGGAACTCTAACCAAGGTTTGGTTGGAAGAAACTGGATGTAGCTTCTCTTGTTGAGAGGTGAACCAATATAAGTTCTTGTGTTGATCTCTATCTTTTAATCTCTTCTTGCTATCTTGATTTGTAATGCTTGGTGAATTCTTTATTACTCAACAAGTTAAGTTTTTGTGAAAGTTTTCTTGGGCTGAGTGATTTGATTGATTGTAGCATTCTTTGTTTAATTGTGATAAAGATCCTTTAACTCTAATTTTCTAAAGATTTTTTAAAGGTCAAGTTTAAACCAATTGACCCCTCCTCTTGGTTATTGTGTGTATTTACATTGTTTTCAATTGGTATCAAGAGCAGTTTCTTGAGTGTTATTCAAGATCACTGTCTTTCTTTAAAAGAAAATGAATAACACACAAATTACCTTCAAGGAGGGTGCCTCCCTCAATTGTCCTCCGATGTTTGAAGGAGAACATTTCAATTTTTGTAAAACAAAATGCAAATTTTCATTCAATCAAATGACCCATGTGCTTGGAATGCAATAGAAAAAGGTCCTTTGGCTCCTATCAAAATTGTTGGTAATGATATGATTCCCAAAGAATGGGATGAGATGACAGATGCTGAAAAGAGAGTTGTTCAATATGTTTTTAAAGCTAAGAACATGATTACTTCTGCACTTTCTTCTGATGAATTCTTTAAAACTGGTAGGTGTAAAAGTACAAAGGAGATGTGGGAGATGTTGGAAGTCACTCATGAAGGAACTGATGAAGTCAGAAGATCAAAGAAGCATGCCTTGATTCCTGATACAGCCGTTGGAATGTAGCGCTTGCGTTTTTTAGGGCAAAGGGCATGACCCTGTAGCATAAATTGGTGTCTTTAATGATGAATGTTGTTTTCTTTTCATCTGGGGCATGCATTATGATATGGTTATACCTAGAATATACATCCAGGAAGTGCAACACTTGGAATCCATCAGCCTGTCGATACTGGGCAAAGGGAACGCATCTTTGGGACACGCCTTGTTGAGGTCGGTGTAATTAGTGCACATTCATCACTTGTCGTTGGATTTTTTGACCATAACGAAATTGGCGAGCCGGTTGGAGTACCTGACTTCCCTGATGAACTTGGCTTTGAGCAGCTTGTCCACCTCTTCTCTGATCTCCTTGCGTCGCTCGTCTCCCATCTTCCTTTTCTTCTTTGATGCTGGCTTGGCCTAAGGACAGATGGCCAGCTTGTGGCATATGATACTGGGGTGAATGCCTGGCATATCAGATGGTTGTTAGGTGAACAAGTCTGCGTTTTTGTGGAGGACGTCAGTTATGCGTTTATGCTCATGGCTAGTGAGGTCCTTGTTGAGCTGCGTGTACTACTCGGGTTTGGGTTTGAGCTGAAGCTTGATAAGTTCTTCAATAGGCTTCGAGCCTTTGTTAATGGTGTCTTCACACGGATCCACGTCAAATACAACATCTTGACCTGTGTCGTAGACGGTAAGGGTTTGAATTGGAGACCCTTTGTCCACGTTCATGACCTAGCTGTTACCACCTACTTTGGGGTGATGTATGTCGAACTCCTTTATGGGAGGATGGATGCCACTTTTTGGCTCTTAGCATAGCATTGCCAGACTTGTCTTTTGCCTGCCTTGATAATTACTATCTCTCCCGTCAAATTTGGAAACTTCATCTTGAGGTGAGGCATGGAGATGATGGCTCCAAGCTCGTTCAGTGTTTTCTTGCCAATCAAAGCAAAGAGGTATCTGCATCGATAATTAAATACATGATCATGAAGCTACTGGAGAGTTGGTCTTGACCGAAGGTGGTCATGAGGTTTACGTAGCCTCTAGTTTTTACCCTTTCCCCTACAAAGCCGAAGAGAGGTCCAGAGTGTGGATGGACTATGTCTGATGAGACCTCAAGCCTTTGGAATGTTTTTGAATATAGGATGTATGTGGAGTTGCCTTGGTTAACAGGATAGAGACCACCACGGGATCGTCCTAGTTAACAGGATTGATGCCCTTGAAATCTTTATCGGTGAAAGTAATTGGAGGAAGACTTTGTGGTGGTAGAACATCGACACAGTTGATGTTGATGTCCCAGATGGCATGGAGGTGTCGCTTTTGAGACTTGCTGGACAACCCTCTGTAGGAAAATCTTCCCGCAATGGTGTTGATTATGCCTCGAATTTGCTGGGCGGGCTCATTTTCCTGTTCTTGTGGAGGTTGACGTTCGAGTCTTGGCTGGTAGTGCCTCTGCCTCCCTCTGTCTCTTCTTCTGTCAGCATCTTAATTCCTGGATTGATCTTCTTGGTGTCTCCCAAGTCTGGTTCCTGTTGGGTGATTACCGAGTCTTTTCACGAAATGGGATAGGTACCCAGCTCGTATGAGTTCTTCGATTTTTTCTTTTAGGGCCAAACAACATTTTTTGTTATGACCGCTACTGCGATGGTATCTGTAGTACTTGGTCTTGTCTGACCCCGGCCTAAGAGGAAGTGGTAAAGGTAGTTTTACGGGTACCTCCAGTTTAAAGGCCTCCTCTATGATGGTGGTGCGATTGACTGTCAGGGGTGTGTAGCGCTTATACCTTGGTCCCCTTGGGAGAGGTTGGTGCTTGCTTGGCTTGTACCTTTTGTCCGACTTGTGTGGGTCGGTCTTGGTTATTCCTTCCTGCTTGTCACGCTTTTTCCAGCTTGTGGGACCTCGTTCTTGAACCTCGACATCTCCTCCATCTGGATGTAACCCTTGGCTTGTTCGCATAACTTGTTCATGTTAGAAAGAGTTTCTTGCATAAGCTGTCTACGAACTTACCTTGTCGTAGGGATATCAGTATAGAGTACAATGCCACTTTTGGGTTGAGGTTTTGGTTCTGGACGACTATTTGTCCAAATCTATCCATGAACCTCCGAAGAGACTCATCGTCTACCCATCTCAAATTGGCTAATGCAGCAGAAGTTACGCAATGTGATCGGCTGGTTGCATACTGCGAGCTAAAGCCTTCGACTAGAGTGTCGATGTTGTCAATGGACCTTGGGGGAGCCCCACATACCATGTCAGTGTTGCCCTTTTGAGGGACGTTGGGAAGACATGACACATGATCACATCGTTGTTGGTGTAGAGGTTTGCCTGAGTAAGGAAAGCATCCAGGTGTTCATTTAGGTCAACGGTGAAAGCATCCAACCTAGGGGTAGGTCGACTTCCATGATATGATTGACAAAAGGGTGTCGACGAGTCGTCCGCCATTCTGGATGGTATATGTGTAACAAGCTGGGGTCGTCTTGAGGATTGACGGTGGTCAGGGATGTGATTCCCCTTGAGTATGCTCTTTTGTTGTACGGGCCGAGTGTTCATCACCTTGGGGGCGTCTCACTCGAGCTTTCAGCTGATCATGGTCAGCCTTCAGCTTTCAAAGTTCCTCCTCCTGATGTCGCTCCATCTCCGCTATGCGGGTTTGAAGTTGCTGGAGGTTATCTGTTTCTTGCATGTTTGTCACGGGAGGAATGAAGCCTTCAAGAGGAGTACCACGTCTAAGGCTAGATTGCGTACTGACCATTGGTGAAATAGCAAGGCCGCATGGTAAGTTTTACTACGACTCCAAGGTGGGCGCCAAATGTACTTGTCAAAATCTAGAAGTAGTGCACATCAGGGTGGGCATGGCCAAGGTAGGTTCCAGATATTGTACGTTGGACAATGAGTTGACTTTGTTAAGAGAGGGGACCCGCAAAACAAAGGAGAGCACTCCGACGCTAAAGTACATCAATTATGTGAGAATGAGAATGCATATGTATAAGAATGAGTCCATGTATTGGGGTGTGTGTGTATAAGTGTCTTTAAGTGTTAGTGTCTCAAAGGGTTAGACGGAACTTGGTACTTATAGAGTGTGGGGGAGCCTCGGGTCCTTGTATGTCGGGGTTGTTACAGTGGTGTAACAACCCTTGAAGATAATTATTAGCCTGTACATAATGACTAACAGATAATTGCAAGTTATAGATAATTAGGCTTACAAATAATGTATACCTTATAGAGAATCTGTAGCTTGTAGATAATACAGTGACTTATAGATAATTAGGTACTTGCCACTTGATAAGGAGGTTTCAACATTATCAATAATATTTAAATATGGGGGTATTAGAGATAAACTATTAGGTCCAACAGCCCGACTACTGAGGGAAAACGTCCATGCTCCTGTAGTAAGGATGACATGAAGGGTTGACATGTTTGTACTTGAGCACCATGTAAGTGACCGCATGTATTTTGCGGACCCTGGACAGTACAACTTTTAAAATCAATTCTACCTCATTTCTTTCATTATTTTTTATCTCAATCAATGATAAAGATCGATAGAATGCTCATTAGGATTGAATGAAAAATCGTTCTTCCTTTTAGTAATTTGTAAAAAGAAACAAGCATGATACCAATAGGTCATGTGTTTAGAACGAATGTAATTGTATCCCTTAATAAAAGTTTTGAATTCAAATAATTTAGATGAAAACCGTGATTGGTTATCTTCGGAGATAATACCCCACTCTAAGTGAGCAAATAGATTCTTCGATGGATTTTTTAGTCATTAACAAAAATGGTAATTGTAACGCCTCGTTTTACTCTCTCGTGCTTGATTGATTTTAAATGAAATTCCGTGTCCACTTTGTATTAGAATGATTTTAGTTAAAAAAATTTCTCGAAAAATTCTTTTCTTCTTTGCTTCAAGTTTGTGATTGATTTGTAACATAAACGATTCGCCCTCACCACGGTACAATTATAATAAATAAATACAGTCCATGATACAGTCCCAAATACAGTATCCAAAATAATATACATACTATCTAACACAAATACATGCCACAGAAAATTACAAATCACAACATGCAGTCCA
>PYAF01005742.1:442119-471902 GCA_007407185.1 Glycine tomentella
TGTTTAGGGTGCATTCCCTTTGATTTTTATTCATTTACGTGGGATAGCTTTGCCTTGGTAGATTTTTGTTGCATTATTTCCAAAATCATCATGGTTTATCTTTCCAAATGGTCCAATTGCATGTTACCTAGCTTTTAGCCATACAAGTGTCCTAGTTCTTGATTTTTCTAAAGCTTTCTCCATTTATCTCCATTTGCACGTGGAGTTCAAGGCTTGTAGGTCAAGTCTTTAATTGCTTTCTTATATGGATTGCTAGCTTTGTTACTAATTTTCTTCCAAAAACCCGTTTTATGAAAATACTCATTCTGGATTTTTTAACCGTTAGATTTCCTTAAAATTTTAAAGCTATACTCCTATCTCACATATCTAATTTTTGACCATTGGGAGTTTTGAAATAATGCTTAGAACTTCCCAGGTGTTCTTCCTAAGGAAACAAGATAAAAATCTACTTAAATTAAATTTTCACCATACAAATGGACAAATGGCAAGTTTCCAAGCCTCTTAACCATCCATGTGTTCATTCTTGAAGTTTCTTAAAGTTTTTCTCCATTGATCCTGTATCATAAGGTCAAGGCTTAATTTAGAAATCCAAATCAAAAAATTTTCCTTTTATTACTTATTATAGCTAAATTCTAATTTCTTATTGGTCTGTATTGCCTCGAATTATTAAAATTACTAAACTAAATTATTTGGGAAACCTATTCCTCCCATAATTAAAAGAAAACTCCTTAGATTGCATCTATTATTTTCCTGAGGTTTCCTGATACCTGAGGTAGTTTAGATTAAGCTCTTTTCAAAATATTTTCTAAAATTCCTAGAAATTACTGTTTATGGTTCTCTGCCACCAACCATGTTGATAATTTATTGTCTAAAAGTATTTTATCCAATACTCAGGTCCCCACAAATTTCTAAAGTCATCTGGTCATTTTTTGACCTAAAGGGCATTTTGGTAATTTCACCACTCACCCTAGGGGTATAATCGTCATTTCCAAAAATGCTCAGGGTATCTCTGTAAGTATCATCCTAAAGATATTCTTGGACATTCCAGGGTATTTATAAAATTTCCTTCTTAAAATATCTTGCTAAAATACCTAAGGGTATTTTGGTCATTTCCAAAATGTTTAGGGACATTTTTGTCATTTTGTCCTAGATTTTTCTACT
Source organism: Glycine tomentella (assembly GCA_007407185.1). Taxonomy (NCBI): domain Eukaryota; kingdom Viridiplantae; phylum Streptophyta; class Magnoliopsida; order Fabales; family Fabaceae; genus Glycine; species Glycine tomentella. Next base: position 443,281 of record PYAF01005742.1, read on the forward strand.
GCCTCTCATTAAGATTTTATTCTAGTAATTGACTGTAATTTCCAAAGTTTTTGGGATGTTACAATTCTCCCCTCTTTCAAAAAATTTTGTCCTCGAAATTTGTCTAATTTAAATTATCTGCTACCCACTTTCCTCCTTATTTTCTGTAAAATTTATCGAGAATCGATAGAATCTTTTATATTCGTACCTTAAACTAAGATCGTCAAATAGTTTTAACAGGTCCATTCCCTAATTATCAATATAGCATGGAGCTTTTTTAGGCTAACCTACATGCCCAAGTAATGAAAGGGCAACTGGTGCCTCGTTTCCGTGTTCGGGGGCCTGAGAAATCTCAACAAAGGAAAAAGAGATCGCAGGTTCACCCATGCATAAACGATTGCTTTGGGGCCACTATGCAACAACGAGATCCCCCTTGATCCTTGCCAGATGTGCTGGACGGTCCCCCTTCCACACAGGACTCCTGGATCACTATGGCCGACTTTCGTCTCTGTTCGACCAGTCGGTCTCACAGTCGGGTCCCAAATTCGACTTCTTCTACATATAAGTCATATGTTTTCATCGAAAGAAGTTTCCCATTACGGTAGAACAAAAAGCCCCTAATCTCATCCCTTTTGTTCCTTTGAGAAAGCTCATCCCAGGAATACCCGTCGAAGAGCAGAGCTTTCTCAATGGCCCTTTCGATTTTGACTTGTGCGTTTAGCACTTTGTCTTTCTGCTGATCCGACAAGTCCCCAAAATGAAGAAACCCCCTGCGCTCATTTAGTTCGGCGCGACGAGCGTTGTCATCCAGTAAAGGAAGGGAAAGGTCAGGGTCAGGGGCTTGAGGCTCTGCTGGGGCGGCTGGGTCAGGGGTTGGGTTCACAGTGGGCAAGGACGACTGTGAGCTGGCGCCCACGTCGTTCATATAAAAGGCGGGCATGAAAAAAGCAAGGAAAGTATACACTTTAATCTTATATTGCTATTTCCATGATACTTCTTCAACAATTTTTCTTCATCTTTATTTCCTCAAAATCCCTTAACTAAAATCCTCAAAGTGAAAGTCACCCAATTTTGTCTCCAAATGATCAATAAAATCCTCATAGTTGCTAATTCTAAGTTAAGGTATTTTCTCTCATGGCTTTCAATTACCTAGACACCTAGATTACTATCTTTCCCAAAATCCCATTTTGGATTCCACACAATGACATAAATAGCACTTGTATCAAAAAATGACATACTTACAACAGGTTTGTCCACAAGTGTTGAAATCAAAAAATGTTACTTAAGACTTTCATAAATAGCACTATATATCAAATCTATAGAATGATCGTGAATGCTAGACTGATCACTACTAGCAATGAATAACACATTTATGTCTGGTATCCCAGAAGTTACACCATTTTGGGATGTTACTTAAGACTTTCATAAATAGCACTTGTATTCCAGTTTATTGTGCCAACACTACTAGCAAAATGCTAGACAATACAAAACACTGTTAACCACTTTATTGGATGACTAAAGGTGTATTTATAACATCCTATGCTCTAACTCACCAAAGTTACCAATCCTAAGAGCTAGAAAGGGAACCAAGTATCAACAATAACTTCAAACTAGCATTGAACATTACATGTAAAAGAAAGGATCGACCTAAGAATGGATAATTAAGCAGCATCAGTTATGCATTGGATTGGCTGCTTGCATATACCTCTTATTGTTGCCTCAGGTCCATAAACTGTAAAGAGAGCAAACACTAGATCAGAGATAGTTCCTAAAGAAAATTGTGAGCATTGGTTTAGCTGGTTTCTTAATACAGCAGTTAACAGTGATTACATCAATGACTGATTGCATAACGCAATAATATAGAATCCATAGTCAGTAAATCACACTGTTACAAACTACTTCTTCCCAAACCTTAAGTGAAGGCTCATGATTGATGTTATATCTAAGAGACTAACATGCCTCTTTACTCATGAATCCTTCCAACTAAAAGTATGGACAAGGCACAAGGCAAACCATAACTTACCCCAATTTGGAAAACAATAATCAACCATAATGTATTTTTCATTGAGAGGAATGAAAACACCACTTTCCAAAAAATTCTATATACTAAAACTCAACTTGAACATAGATGGATTATGAGGCAAGAATCAACCAGTTGACTGTTTGATCACAAAGGCTATGATACCATGTTAACAAACTTAACAATCAAAAAGCATAAAGTTATTATACACGAAGGCTTACAAATGGTTTCATATCCAAGAAGCATATATTGAGTTGATCAAATTACATTAAAATATAAATGAATAAATAAATAACTCACTTATTCACTTTGATCCAAGTAACATTTAGTGTCTCCTTCTTCTTCTCATCTAGCTCTTCAATCAAATTTTAGACTTGTCATTCTAGGCAGAAAAGATAAAATTTAGCATTTATGCAACAAAGTTATAAAATGTGGAAAGAGATTGAAAATCACCTCAATATCGTATTTTTTGGACATCAAATCATTGTACTCATCTTTTGCCTTGTCAAACCTTGCCATCACTTGAAAGTATCCCAATTTTCAAGCCTTGTGGATGCAAAACAATAAAAACAAACCCTCATTGTTCAGCCCGAAGCTTGCACATTAATTGATAATAGAAAAGTTAGATTTTCAAAGCAACACACCCAGTTAATTGATAATAGAATGAAGAGATTGTTTTTCAGCACATAATTCCAAGCATACAAACAAGAGCTGTTAAAATATTACCTCATTAAATTCCGGAAAGCAGCTGAGTTTACTACCTTTTTCCCAGGAAGCTAAACTTCCAAAGGCATATTTGATTTTCAAGAATACTGGTTACCTATGCTAAATGTGTGTAAGAAACTACTCGTTTAGATTGAAGACTGAAAAACAAGTACTTCCTCAATTAAACACCTGTTAACGGTAACTTAGAAAGCAAGCAATTTCCACTAACGTGCTTGACTGTAGTACAATTTTTTTTATATAATTACAAACTTAGAAATTGTATTTTCAAAGTACAAAATGCTCTATGAATAAAGTGCGTATAAACAATTTGGATCCCCAAAGACATTGCCTTATTATCCAACATAATTTGTTTTCATAAATATTATATGTCACAACTTTGCAGTTTAGATAAGATCATGAAGTTTACCTTATTGTGTAGGACAAATTCTTCTTGATCAAAGAATAGCCATGATTCATCTAGATTTATCTGCATAAAGTAGCAAAACAAAGGTATGAGTTGAGCAACTCCATGTAAGAAAAATATTTTACCAATTGTATATACTGGATTATTTTCCTTTTCTTTCTACGAATAACAGGATATTTACTGCACCGAACAAAAAGGTGCATAACACAAGTTCTCCCCAATTCAATATTTGACATTCACAAGTGTTTAACTAAACTGCAGCTAAATGCTTAATGAAGTGATGTAAAAATAAATGGCATGAAACCCTTTTTTCTGATCAACAGGAGCTCCAACAGTAGAAAGCTATCAGAGACAATAAAAAGAAAACACTTAAATAATATGATTTATGGAACACCCTGGAAGATTATTTCTCAAGGAAATACTTCTTATAGAAAAACAAGATGCAATTTGGTGTTTGTATTCTTCTGGTTAGTCTTGTATCTTGTTTTCGATCTCTAACTCATTTTCTTAATCACCAAAGCTCTCCAAAACAATTTGTAAGGTCAAGCCTTTCATTTGGACATTGGTACACACTAAACAATAGGATCAATGCAAATCACAATTTGTAGATGTAGACCTAATGACAACTCTTTTACCGAACGTGTTATGACTAGATGTGGCCAGAAACAATAGCCCACTTATTTTTTTGCATTGTGAAGCTTTTCTTTTTTATTTGTAAGACTAGGAGTGCCCACACCCTAGCATGAATTTACTTAGTAATCATTGGTTAGGGTTCACTAGATGTGTCCTTCCACGTTTGAGAATTCTCATGTATGAGTTTTGTTAGGAATATGGATGCTAAAATTAAGGCAATGTATATTGTATGAAGTAAAGAGGAATACAGAATACCATATCTTCAAGGGTGTCTTTTTGCTAGAGCCTTTCAATTTATTATAGTATAAAGTTGAGCTGGTGGCCTCTCTCATTCTTGCTTTTTTGATTATTATTTCAAGGGAACATATGTTACTGACTCGCATCAATTTGTTGCCAGAAATACAATAGATTTGTAAAAGTATATGCAATATAAACTTTAACTAGTCTAGCAAATAGCATTGGACAAAAAATTTGGAGGATCTAATATATATTGAACTAATGTCAATAGCAAATGTTTTTCTATTTCAGCTTCCTAGTAACATAATCAAGGCTCACAGTCACATACCTTTGGAGCCAATGTAGCCTTAGAGTCATCATGAGGTTGTGCCTTTACTCTATCCATCAAGTATAGAATGATGATATTGAGGAATAGAAAAACAATTAAAGAGTGACTTGTAGTCTCATGGAGATCAAAATATTACCCTACTTTTATAGCCATGACAACAACACGAGAAAGACAACCATAAAGAATATGGTTTAGAGTAACAATCCGATATTAAGATTTGCCATGGCAACAACTCGAGCAGCCTAAAACATGTAAACACAAATACACTTGTGAACATCCAAAAACAAAATGCTGAGTTTCAAAATAGTGTCCAATTTAGACAACAACAATGCTAGCTTATACAATGCAGAATTGCTTCACAAGAGTTTGTTTCAGTTCATTTAAAACCATGAAAGAAACACAAATCCAGTCCAATGTCAATATGTTATGCATCAAGTATAGCATCTTTGAGTGTCAGAATTTAAGTATGTTTTAGTAAATTCCACCGATTGGTTACAATCTAATAGGATAACAATTTAAACGATACACCTAGTCCCAGCTTAACAATCACAGAGAACAAATCTGGGGCAGTTTTAGTGTGAGCCACAGAATCAATCAGCATGTATGTACTACAAGGGAAAATCTAACTTCGAGGCACAATTTAACCTTGTATGTTGATCCACCAGCAACAACATTAAAAGATAGCAAGCAGTAAAAACAAATCAATATTAAGAAAGGAACATCAAATACATTTCTTTCTTGATTAAACACGCAAGTAAATTACCCTCAACTGTGTCAAGAATTAATATATGCAAGTCTGGAGTTGGGAAAATTCCATGAAACAGGTTCCCAACAATAATGAACTCGATCAACAATGTTCTTATCCACCAATTTTACAGATGAAGGGGAAACTTTCCGATATGAAGTCAAAATTATTTAACACATCTAACTATGGAAGAAGTCCATGATTTACTTTTCAGAACAAAAAAAAAATAATATTCACAGGGCTTTATCCCTGATATTTCAATCATGCCACAGGGCATCATCTGAGGTACACCATGTCCTGAAAAGGGAAAAAATGAATTTTAAATTTAGTTTCTTAACAAGTAAAAGTGTAAACGAGGTAAAGCACACACATGCACACACATATATATCAAGGGAACAAGAGCATCGGAGCAAAGAATTTCAACAATAGAATTAAAATAGATGGTTAAGATTAAATTTTTAACTAAAAAAATCTTAATCATCCATGCATGATTGTATGACCAAGATTGATGTCTCTCACCTCTCACTAGATTATCCCCCTTACATACAGACACATATATATCGTAGTGGAAAGATTAGCAAAAATCACCAAATATTGGAGCAACAAGTAGGTTGCCTGAAATTGGTTGTTGAAAACCTACATTGCTTACTGGTTCCCAAGACCTGGCCAAGACAATGGAAGCCTTAATTTATTTTTACAATAGTTCATTTATAGCTGTCATTCCCCAAACAACTGAATAACTATTCCCAAATAATGTCAAACATTCACAAGGTCTTAATCACATTAACAGAAATCACCCAATTTAAATATCATTCAGAAAACAAATGTAATAAAATCATCCATGTGACACAGAAACAATGACAAACTTGACAGGGAAGACACCAATAATATCTGTGTGTCTCACAATGTTCATAATGTAACACAAGGTCTACAATTTTGTCAATAACCAACTAATAAGTTAAGGCTTAGTCAAAGGTGAGATGCTATAGATTTCAAAATCTTGACTTCGTTTAACTTTCAAAAAATATGTTGCCCATTACTTTCTAATTTTTGTTATTTGTTCAGTGTCCAACGGTGTTCCATCATGAAACCACTACAATATTAATGTTGCAAATATCAATTCAGTTTAATGTAATTGACAAATATATACTCATAATAATGGAAGAACTTTTAGGGGATTACTATAATTATACCGTGCTCCAGTCATTCTTCAAACCTCCGGTTACTATGTTCCAAATCCAATACATTACATAATAACCGCACTCATATTCTCCGGGTTAAACATGGCTTTAAAACATAAGTAAACAAACATATCCACTAGTTTAAATCCAAAATTGTTAAATATCAGGTACGGATACAAAGGGTTTTTCCAAAAAGTAACCTTTAACTCAATCCAGGTGGGTGCAGGTGGATTTGCTTTACCGTCTCTAGTGGTCTTCAATTTCTTCATTGCACTGATTTTAGTTAAAACACATGATAATTGATGTTAAAGTCTAATTGATATGTCAACCTAACTATGTAATTGAGCAAAAGTATGGCGTCCTTAATTACTTACTTGTTAACTACGGTTTTTATGTGAACATCTGCCTTCTTACGCAATGAACAAAGCCATACAACGATATCATTGTTAGGACAGAGAATAAAAAGCTGCCAATGGGCCCTGCATTTTTCCAAAAAAAATATCCATCATTAGCACGTTCATTTTCACGTAGTACTACTGTAAACATTTTAGTTATTGATTCAAATATGCTCCTAGGTACAGATGTCTTTTTGAATCCTTCATCTATGTTTCAATGTATTCCTGACATTGTGCACGCCTGTCCTTCGCATTGTGTATCGATTAAGGCTCAAAAAAGCCATACACCGAGGATTTATCCAATAATGATGTCTAGTCCACCATAAACCTATTAATGTATTTCAATTGAAACATAACAAACAAATTTATTTGTAAGGACTATGAAAAATAAATTATTGTAATGAATAATTCATTGCACATTTACTTACATGATCTACGATTGCAATACTGATATGTTCAAACACCTGTCCCTTACTATAATTTCATTCACATTAGAAAATGTTATGAACAAGGAGGATTCAACATTTGGATGGCCAAATGTAGACCCTTCCCACGGCACCGCTACAGGTTTGTAATAAAGTTCATGTAGGATCTTAACCAAATCATCCAACGGATCAATATCATTTCCACTATTGGTTGGACTTGTAACAGTTTCAACCACCTGTTTTGGACAATTTTCGGGTTCCTAAAAGTGGTAAACATATGATTGTTAATCCCGACATAAATTTACCATTGAATTGCATAACAAGAAACCATATTTGTGTGAATTCAATTATTAGTAGAGGTACCTGCTGTGACACTGGCATAACAAGATTTTTTGGCCATGCAACAAATGTGTTAAGGGTGTCTTTGACATTCTTAATCTCTGCGGTGGGGAATGGCACTTGCGCATCCTCGTCGTAAATGGTGGAAACACTAACCCTCACTACAACATCATCTGTATAATGTATGTTGTGAATGCTGGAGTTCCCGGCATAAAATTTTCCTAGTTCCACTAGCCATGTAGAATCCTTACATTGTACATACAACCCCATACATAGCGCAACATCATCACAATTTTCTTCAACAGATGGGTTGCCTTGATTTTTCGCACAACTCTCATTTGTGCTCACTCTTGGAACTAATTTTTCTATATCTGGCTGAACTGGGTGTGACATTGGTGAGCCCATTTGAGACAACTCAAGTTTTATTTCTTCCTTTAACTCTCACTCCCATTCTATTTCAACCAATTGTTCTGGCCTGATGGATGTAGACGAACCACTAGAGGCACGTGAACTGTGTCCAAAGTATTGCTTGATTGTCACACCCGACCCTTCTCCGCAAACACGACCAAGGTGATCCCGTTTTCCGATGGCAACATTTAGTATGTCATGTTGGCCTTGGGGGACAAATGCGCCTTGTGTGGCTTGTTCTTCTAAAGAGTCCTGCATTCATGACACAAATAGGTTAGTTAATTTAACATGTTATGCTAATAAATGTTGCAAATTAACGAATTTATTCAACTCACAATTTTATCCGCTATTTGTTGTGCGGCCTGAGATGTCATTTGGCCAAATTTTTTGGTTCGAGCCATCTTCCACTTCAGTTGCCTTGGAATGGGAGAAGGAGGAAGAGTGATGGATGATGAATCTTCGGTATTCATCGCATCTTGTTGTTGTTTCTTAATATTTTCCTCCATAAGCTTCTTTTCAAGCAAATCATAGCCCCCATGCGACAAAACATGTGGGCAGTCATTCAATTTCTGAGTTTCTTGGGCCTTTTTCCTAATTCCTTGTAAAAAAGACTAGTCATTAGTATGCTACTTTCAATCCCATATCATTCACAGGTTCTTTTCATTGATGGCAAACAATAATTTATTTTATGACCTGCCAGTTTAGGGATTTCCGGCTTTCAGCAAATTGCTCCCATGTGTGTGTGTCCAGACCATACACAACTAAGGGGTCGTCTTTATGTTGGCTGTTTGGGTCAGCATACATGTATTTAGTAGTTAGGCTAGACTTAAATTGTCTCCATCTAGTGCCAACCAATGCCATAACCTTTTTCTTTGCTTTGGCATGTTCCGGGATATCAAATTTTTCCTACACCAATGAATGAAACAAAATAGTAAGTGCTTCACAAGGTATTGTAAAATAAGTTCAATAACATCAAACAAACACTTACTAAGCATGCATACCAAAATATCATCCCATACTAGATCCTTTAAGGAGTCCGATACATCTTTCCAATTGCAATGTGTGATAGGAATCTTCTCTCTTGCAACGACACCAAGATAGTTATGGAACTTCTCTTTGTTGTTGCCAGAACCTCTCCCAGTATTAGGGTTGACATTTATCGTTGGCCTAGGCTCATCCAAGGTTCTCAATGTCAACCTTCTTAGCTTGGTTGATTGTTTACTCCTCGTAGATGTGGATTGTGAACAGTCGTTTGAATTACGAGGGGACAAAGGAGGGGTTCCCATCAATCTGAAAAACATAAGTAAGTATATTAAAATGTATTAGTTTTAACAATAAAATATTTGTAATGCAATGTAATTAATGAGGACAAACATTGTTTTATTGTTTGTTATTGCCGTAAATAAAACCATTACTTGTAGATACCACATTTAAGTATGAATGTTCTCCCATAAACCTTCATCATGATCAACACAAATTGCATGTTCATCGTCAACCTCTTGGTCTTCAACAATTGAAGGTATCTGTGTTGAGAAAGTAGGTATGTCATTAATATCAATTGTACCTTCATCATTTTGGTGACTCATGGCCGAAGTTCTTCCACGTAACACCACAAAAAATATTCCATCGCACGGATCCTGGACATAAAACACCTATCTGGCTGATTCTGCCATTATAAAAGGCTCGTCCCTGTAACCAACCTTACCCAGTTCTACTAACGTAAATCCAAATTGATCTTCATGGACACCAGTGTTACCATTTACCCACTTACACTTGAACACAGGTACTCTGAATGCAGTATAATCAAGCTTCCAAATTTCTTGAATTACTCAAAAGTAAGGCATTGTAGCTCGAATCAGGTTGTTATCAGATGGACCACAAAAGTGCTCTGAAGCGGCGTTGACACTAACCCCACTATTCTGGATATTACTATGACCGTCTTGTGATTTTATGTAGAAGGAACAATTGTTGATGTCATACCCCTTCCAAGTGGGAACATTGAGATTCGGGCCAATAGCTAACAGTCTTAACGTCTTTGAGGCACTGTCATCAGCAAGTATTTGTTCTTTAAACTAGGTAACAAAAGTTCTATTATGTTCTTGTAACACCTTCATGATGTTCATTCTTGGGTGTGACAATCCTTCAAATATTGTTTGTGCCTTTCTATGTAAGGCAAAACCTCTTTTGTGTTATTCAAAACATACAAATGTGCTTGTGCAACCTGTTGTCGACTAAGTGTGACTACATTGTATCCCATTATTCCATTACCTCCCGCTGATAGTTGATGACGGCTTTGTGGAATCCCAACAGGTTTAAGTGCATCGATGTACTCAGAACAAAACTCTATACTTTCTTTGGCAACATATGTTTCAAAAATGGAAGCCTTTGGACGGTATTGATTCTTGGTATAACTTTTTAACACGCTCAACAAGATACATCCACCGTAGAAAAATTGGACCATACAACCTGATCTCCCTGACTAAGTGAACAATTAAGTGGACCATTATGTCAAAAAAAGATGGAGGAAAAAACATCTCCAACTGACAAAGGACAATGGTAGCCTCGTTCTCCAAATCATCCAATTGTTCGGGTCGATGACTTTGTTACAAAAAGCATTAAACAAGAAGCACAAACGAGTAATTGCAATCCTAACTTTTTCAGGCAATACACCACGTATAGCAATAGGCAATATTTGTTGCATCAACACATGACAATCATGAGGCTTCAAACCTACCAATTTCAGCTCCTTAACGGATGCAAGGCTCTTTATATTAGAAGAGTATCCTTGTGGGACTTTTATTGTCTGCAAACACTGACAAAATTGTTTTGTTTTCTCTTGTAAACAAAGTGTGGCTTGCATGGGGCAAATATGTTTGGCGACCTTGTTTAATTGGATGCAATTGGTGTCGTGTACCCATCTTAACAAAATCTTGTTGAGATTTCAAATTATCCTTTGTCTTCCCTTGAATGTTCAGGAGAGTTCCAGTCAAACTATCATGAACATTTTTCTCAACATGCATTAGGTCTATACAATGTTTGACATCCAAATCGGACAAGTATGGAAGATAAAAAAAATATGGATTTTTTCTTCCAAATTTGCTTGTCAGATGCATCCTTTTTTTGGGTTTTCCCAAAAACAGTCATGATGTCCTTCACACGATCATAAACTTCTTTGCTTGCTAATGGTGTAGGCGCCATTTCATTCTCCTGACAACCATAAAAAGCCTTCTTCAATCATCGATATGGGTGATAGGGTTGGAGGAATCTCTGATGTCTTGTATATATTATTTTCTTTCCATGTTTTAGTTGGACAAAGCTAGTATTTTTTTCACATATAGGACATGCGTGATGTCCTTTGACACTATATTCACTCAAATCCCCGTATGCTGGAAAGTCATTAATTGTACAAAACACCATGGCATGCAACCCAAAAGTTTCCTGTAGATGCCCATCAAAGACATCAACCTCGTCAAGCCACATTTGTTTCAAGTCTTTAATCAACAGCGCTAAATACACATCAATATCATTTCCTGGTTGTCGTGGACCCACTATCATCATAGACAACATAATGTATTTTTGCTTCATGCACAACAAAGGATGCAGGCTGTAAATCATAAGCAATATTGGCCATGAACTGTGGTTAGTGGATAGGCTACCAAAAGGATTCATACCGTCAGAAGCTAGCGCAAGCCTTAGGTTTCTTGGGTTGTTGGCAAAATGTGGGTACATACGGTCAATTGCCTTTCATTGAGGATAATCGGCGGGGTGCCTGAGATTTCCATCATTAATCCTCCCATATGCATCCAAAGTAAGGTTTTTGGCATCATTTGCATTAGCAAACAACCGCTTAAACCTTGGAATTATGGGAAGATACCAATAGACTTTTGCGGGACGACCGATGAATGAGTTTGTTTCATCATTGCCGTCATTGTCAATTAATTTGTATCTTAGGGACCCACAAGTGGGGTAGCTGCGCAAATCTACATACTCATTTCGGTACAAGATGCAATCATTTGGGCATACATGAGTTTTCTGGTACTGCATCCTCATAGGACATAAAATCCTCTTTGCTTCGTAATGAGTCTTGGGCAGCGTGTTTTCTTTAGGAAGCATTTTCTTTAATAGTACAAGCAATTCTGTGAAGCTTTTGTCACTCCATCCAAATTTGGCCTTCAAGTTAACCAAAGACAACACCGCTGACAACCGTGTGAAGGAGGTGCACTCAGTATACAAAGGGATCTTTGAATCAGTCTCCAGTTTTGAATACGTTGATGAATGTGCTTAGCGAAAACTTTCTTCTCCCAGGTCGCGTATCATGTCTTCTATCTGATCCTCATTGTTCACATCAACCGACAGAGTTTCTAGCGCTAGCTGCGTGCCTGGCAATTCACCATGCCATATCCACTTTGTGTAATTCAGAATGATGTCATCACATATTAGATGAGTCCTGATGTCTTCTATGGATTGACGTCTCCCATTCACACATTTCACACAAAGACAAAAAATTTGACCCTTAAAGATGGTGCATTTTGGGTGGTAAATTGAAGAAATTGTTTAACCCCAATTTCATACTCATTCGTAATGTGTGGTGCTTTCATCCAACTATGATCCATGTTTTCCATCTGCTGTCAAACCTTTTCTATAAAAAACTTATATGGATGCAAATGTATGTCATGTATACAAACAAGTGTGGCCCTATCCCATTCAGGAAGTAATATTTTATGCAACATTCATACATTTACATTACATAAGGTTTTATTAATTTAATGAAATTTTGGCAACATTTCACATTGGTATCTGAGTACACAACATGAAAGCGGAGGTTTTATTTAGCCGCAATCAGTATGTACACGAAGAACAATGCAAATTGCAGATCATCGAAATTTAATTAAATATAAAAAAACCGTATGTAATGTCAATGTATGAATGTTGCATAAAATGCATTACTTCCAAAACTGTCTAAACAGACAATTCAAGATTCAATTCAACGATTAATCCAAACTATCCATATTAATTATTGAGTTTAACCTTAAAAGGGAAACTAAGGTTGTACAATGCAATGCATGTTGTAATAAATAAACTACAAAGCTGACACAATGAAATAAAGTAGGACAATAGATTAAAATTCATAGAAAATACCTGAAAATATGGAGTATATGATTGATTATACGGCCTAATGTAATTGAAGTTGTATAAACAAGTTTTGTATCAACTACCAAAAGAAACCTTCATGAGGTAACTGAGCAAATAACTTGGACCTAAAGCAACAAACAAATTTTATTTAAAACCATGTTTAACACACACACACCCCTTTCTATATATATATATATATATATATATATATATATATAGTGTTCAACTACCTACACCTCTTTTTTTCTATTTTTTCATTATTTTGTTTTTTTAAGTGCATAGCAGTGCTTGATTGTCTCTTTTTAGGCTGTTTATGGCCAAATATATATTCAACAAGTAAGTTTTTATCAATTTTATGAATGTGAATATGAAATAGTGGAGTGGGGCTTAAAGTCAATTGTTGGATGTGTCTAAAGGCAAAGAGAAAGGGTTTTGTTTATACACTGTCTTGCATTTTAAATATTGCACCTTGTGTAGGGACTTAAAGTCAATTGTTGGATGTGTCTAATGGGAGAGTCATCCCTAACCAAACCAGCAGAAGAAGTATTGGTGGGACCATCACCACTGCTATGGCATAGACGTGAGACCAACATTCCATTATGGTGTGCACTAAGATGTTGGGAACTAAGATGATCAAGTTCTGCCTATATTTCAGGGATTTCACCTTCCAAATGATATGTGGAAAGGTTTAAGTTTTCAAGCCAGTCCATGTGACTAAAAGCTTATTAAGCTTCCACATGCTTCTTGGAATAGACCCATCAAGTTTGTTGCCGTGAAGGTCTAAGTATGAAAGCATGTCAAGCTTTGAAATAGAATAAGGTATTTGACCAACGAACTTGTTTTGATGTAGCATATGTTCGGTAAGTTTTTTTGATTCAAACAGCTTATCAGCTATTGTACCTTCTGATACATTTGCATATATAGATAGCCCCTGAAGGTGAGAAGGTTTGGACAGTTCTGGAGGAATTTGACCTTAAGGATTTGGAGCTTCCGAAACAGGGTGTTATTAAAGGAGAAATTCAAGAGAATGTGGAAGAAAATAGGATCCTGACTGAACTTACTTTGTCTTCGTCTAGGTCACTCATAAGAAGACAACAAATGGAAATATGACTGAATTAAAGGAGATCAAAGAGAAACTGGAAGTTAAATCAACTTACTTGGCAGAATTCTGCAGGTTGCTAAACTAAGTAACCTGGAAAAGATGTTTCCAAAATTAGAAGAAAAATATGTTGACTCGGACAAGGACAAAGAAAGCAATCCTAACCAAGTAGGAGAGATCCGTGCTTCAGTTTTGGTGCAAAGGGAAAAGCATGCAAATCATAAACATTTGAGTGAAGTCCGACTGACAAATGTGGAGAATCTTTTCCATGCACTACAGGAAGAACTGTGGTTGGGGAAGATTGAATTTGAAAAAGAAGTTGACAAAGTTGTAAATGCTCAGATGGAGATGTTCATTTTGCAAATTTGTATAGAAGATCTGGAGTAGAAGAACTTGGTCTTGTTAACTGAATGTGAAAAGCACGTTGAGGCATCAAACCTTTCATACAAAGTTATATCTGAGTGGGAGACTGAAAACTTTATGCAACTGATGGAAGAAGAGTTTTTTTTAAATGAAATTAGAAAGCTTAAAATGGCTATTCATCAACTGTGGGGGCTCTTCAGATTGATCCATATGGTGTGCACTACAAAGGAATCAAGCAAGAGGAAATGCCAATATTGCATATTTAGGACAACATTGAGGGCTTCAAAAGTTCTTATGTCAAAAGCCAAGAAGAGAAGCAGTAGCTCGTTGTAGAGAATTATGTCCTTGTAGCTTCACTTGAGGAAAATCAATCTGAGAGAGAAAAAATGGAGTTGGAGAAAACGATGACAGAGGAAGAGTTTGAGAAAATGAGACACAAGAATGCAATGTTGCAGAAAGAGAAGGTTGATCTTCTACAAAAGAACATGCAACTGAGGATTGAATTGGCCAATGGAGAAGAAAGAGAGAATGCATCAAAATCCAAATTGGCAGCCTTGCATGTGGAGCTGATAGATTTGTAGACAAAAAATCAAGTGTTTCAAGAAGAAAATAGTATGATGCTTGAGTAGAAAAATTCAGTGCTTAAGAGTGTTTAGGACCTCAATGATTTGGTGCCTCTATTTAGAGGCAGTGAATCATGGAAGACGATTTTTGGTCCTGTGTATTAGAAACATTTTCTATTGCAACCAAAAGAAAAAGTTGAAGTTAATTTTTCCAAAAAGGTTACTTGAATTTGAATATTGTTGCAATGAAATATTCAGATTGACGTGACACCATGCAACAACAAAATTTAGAGTATCAAATTTCTTTTTACAATGTTGAATTGAGTCTGATGTCTTTACCGTGTTTGGCTAACTCTTGACGGTCGATGCTATGAATAATGTTCAATATCCATAATGCAAGCAGTTCAAAATTAAACTTAGAACTTAAATTATAATGTCTTAGACAAGGAAAAAGATAATCCACCACACTAGTTCAAAGGAAAAGAAACCATATAGACACGAAGAATAGTTTAACTACACAAAGTTTATCCTTACTTCAAACCACATGATGCCATTATTCACCACAAAAAATGTTCAATAAGAAGGTGGGATATTGAAAAGAAACACATATGACAACATTACAAAGTTAATTACTTCTGATGTTATCAAGGGGTAATGGAAATAAATACCATTTGGAGAATATATGCTCAGTTGAATTGGAACGTTTGAAATTGCCTTTGTCCTCCTAGTTATACGATCTGAGGGTCTGAAATTTCCTGTGTCACATCAACTGCATGGGACAAAAATAGGAAATGAGAGCTTAGTTTCCACAGTTCTGAGATTTAATGTTATTAACATCCATAATTTCAATAGAAATATATCAAAACAAAGCTGACACATCTCAAATTTATTATGTTCAACATTCAACCTTTTGTTTTAATGGAATGAAAAACATGTTTCCTTTCAGAAATTAGAGGAATGTAAACCTGTAGGATTTAAAGTATCCCAAACCGAACACAAATATTTTGTCACTTGAATAACAAAAGTATATTGAGAAAACAATGTGTATGTTTCTTTCTAGTATTCATTTTCATCTTTTCCATTTCAGTTTGATAGGGCTCAGAAGAGTCATACATTATAAGGGCGTTCCTATTGTGAATGGGTGCATGGGATAGAGAATTCTGAGTTGATGAAGTCTGTTTATGAAATATAGTTGATGGCAGTGCTGTTAGCTATGAAAAAGTGGAGACACTATCTGTTGCTTTCTCTGCAGTTTCCATGGTGCAAGAGGATGAGTGGATTGAGTGGGATGATGAATTGAGGGCAGATCCGCCAGTGTCATGAGATTTATCAATGTATTCTCACTAGAACAGTTGAGAGACCTGGGTATACAAATCAAGGAGGCATTTTGGACCGGTTGGTTTTACCAAAGAATTCTGGTAGAATTCCTTTACCTTTAAAGGAAAATGCATGATTCATCTATACGAGGGCATTCTAGACATGTGAACTATTATGTCTATTACCTATTGCCCGGCCAGTGCATGCCAGTAACATAGATATAGTTTAAGAGATCAACCTAGAACTTTTTACACTTAGAAAATCATACAAATACAAAAAAAAAAAAAAAAAAAAAAACAAGATGATGGACCAAAAGTGTATTTAAGTAAGAGGAGCAAAGGACACCATTCTTAGTGTGGATCACATTACTACACCACTTGCTGAAAAGGCCAAAGTTGCTGCTAGCACCACTGCTCAGTATGTTGAAGAGAAATCAGCACAAGCCAAAGATGCTATAGTAGGATCAATGGAGTAAACTATAGAGGATGTTGAAGGAAGAGAAAAAGCAGGAACCAAAGGTAAAACCAAGAAGGTAAAATTAAAAAAAAAAAATAGCCTCTAATATTCTTTGTATGCAAAGTAAGCCTCTATGACTTAGTATTGTAAAGTGAAAGACATATGACATATAGAAGGTGTTGTTGAATCTTAACATATGATATATAGTTGAATTATATTAATTCATTCGGGTAAATTAAAAAAATTCAGTTATATATGTCTTATTTGGAGATTGTCCATGACCATTGTGACCCTACATATACAATAATCTCTCTCTAAAGGGATCTTACTTTTTTAAAATAAAAGATGAGTTTTTGTAATACTAACCCTTCATTTTTTAATGGAACATGCTAAAAATAATATGAAGTTGTGATAGAAGGTGACTTCACCTATAATTTAAACCTTTTTGTCATTGTTGGTTTATGCTATAGGGTGGTGATGAGGAACAAGGAAGAACAAGAGAAGAAATAGGAGAAGAAAATGAACAATCCAGCCTAGAAGAGATTTCTAAGCATAGAGTTGAAGCTCAACAAAAAGCAATGAAAGAAAGAAATGAGCTTTGGGTCCAAGGAAGGGGCTTTCCTCCACTCCAACAACAAGTCCATCATAGCAACATCTCCCTAAACCCAAAAATAAAGCTTTTTCATGAGCTCCCATGGGTACTCCATGAGATAAACGAAAATGGAGTCAAAGAAAGGGAGAAAAGGTGTTTACCACTCTATGGCTCAACCAAACAACATAGAAGGGAGGGAAAAAGGGTTCTTCTTTGATCACCAACAACAAACATCAAGCTTCTAGGATTTGAGTTTCTCTTGGAGAAGAAGCTAGAGAAGAGAAAGAGAGCCCCTTGTAAATACAAATCTGAACTGTGAGGGTTTAGGGAAGGGTTTATGACCCTTAGAATTCTCCTTTTCACACCCAGGTTTTCTTTGAGCACACCCCTAACATACATCAAGGTCCATCTGTTTAGGCCCAAACTCACTAGAAGTCACTAAACACATAAACATAAGCAAGACATCACCACGTAAATAATTAATTAATTATAGGCACCTAAATTTTAATTTAATTACACATTTGATTAATTCAGACCACTTAATAAGACAATATGAAATACATAGTAGTGTTACATGTAGTTCCAAGAAGATGAATATATACCAATGGGAATGTGCACCATCAAATGAGGAGATAGAGTTAGTAGATTCATCAAATAAGGAGATGACAACTGAATAAATGGCATCCAAACTCTTGAAATGATTATTTACATTAGCTGATAAAGGAGAAGAAATGTAAATTGAAACTAATTCATTTTGTACGACTAATATGAATTTGGTGGCAGCTTCAACGACTAAGAAGAAATAGAAAACAACTCCTAAACTTGGGGGACAATCAAAGTACTAATGGATGGCCAAAAGGAGTCAACAAGAGGTAGTAACTAACAAGAATCCATCTACTAAATAGTGGAACAACTACAAAGAAAATAAGTTTTTCCAGCGGCTACAAATCCCTAAAGTCAACTGATGAATAACATAAACAATTGTCAGTGCATAATCGATCCTTGTCGTTGTAGAAGGATTACAAGCATGTGATTGAGGAGAAGATGAAAAATAGAGTGATCTTATTGTAGATGTTCTTAATGAGCAATAATGACTTAAAGAAAACACCTGAAGGTCAAGCTTTTGGAGTCAAAATTATCTTTAACAATTGTTGTAAATTTGGTGCTAGAAGCGGGACCATCTCAATTGATGCAAAAATGACTGATGTAAAAGTTCGTTGTTTCGAAAGACCTTGAAATGAACGATTTATTGTCAAATTAGTTAGTTTTCCTATTGGCATTGTTGGTGTATTACCAACATAATTCACTTATTGTGATTAACGCACTACTACAAAAGCAGCATTTCACGACATCAAATCAAAGTCGGTTGCATTAAAACCGTCTTCAAATGTTAAGTGGTGACAAAATTGTAAATAAAAGCAAATATTCTACGACGGTTTTTAGAATATTTGCTTTTATTTACAATTTTGCCACCGCGTAACATTCAAAGATGGTTTTAAAGCAATGATATTAGATAGTGTGGAAACAACAACGTTTTTTTATGTAAACTCGTCTTCGAATTAAAGGGCTTAAATAAGAGTATTGGAATGACCAATTCCAACTCTGATATATCATCGAATCGAAGGAAGAAAAAGAAGCCGTTCATCAGTGCATTTCCATCAAAGACACCTCTATTAGAATCAAGGAATAATAAATAAGAGTATTGGGAGTCTCACCTATGAATACATTTGTTGAGCTTGAGCAAAAACTTTTCATTGTCATCTTCTCAGCAATCTTTCAAGTAAAGCTCTCCTTTCATGCAACCCCAGTTTTTGTACATCAACCTCATTTACTTCCCCTTTGAATGAAGTGAGCAAAGCTTTCCTAAAACGTGCAATAGTAGGAAGTTTATGAATGGCAGCCTATTTGAGAGCCACTTTATCATCCTTTTGGTGGAAAGAGTTTGAGAAGATCTTTGGGTCACTTTCCTTCCAACTGGATGAACTACCAATCCTGAAACTACCCCCATCATCAATGCCACCAGACCAAAAGGAAAAACGAAGCAAAACAAGAACTTTTTCAACCTTAATGAATGCAACTCCTGCTAAAACCTAGTAACTGTTTCCCATAAACCAAATCTTTCTGCCATGTTTGTTATGTTGAATGGAATATATATTTAGTTTCAAATTGAGGAAGGAAGAACATGAAATTTGAGTGCAGTCAAATATGTCGGGCAGGTTCTGAAGTGCCAAAATAGTTGCGAACATTTTGCAGTGTACCTTAGAACTGGGGGATACATCTGCACAGTGAAGATACAATCCTAATTCATTAATTACTTCCCACGAGCCAAATATTGAATGAATGGGGAAAAGTTTGGTCACACAACAAATTCTAACAGCTACTGCGGATCGAGAAGACAAAAAGGAGGATAGTGTGGGTATTAATTTAAGGTAATGTGACAGAGAAATAGAAAAAAGATAAAAAAAAAAAAAATTGGGTATTGATGGAGTGTCTAATATGTCATTATTTTAAAACCTACTACTTATAGGTTCAATGAGAAATATTTATTTCTAGAATTTTATCATGTGATCTCAAGTAATCTTTATCAGAAAAGACAACTTTTGAAATATATTGAAAAAATGTAGTTATATAATTGTGTAATCAAGATTAGCAAGTACTACATGGTCCTATACCTATAGACAATGAATGCAATTTGTTTCTCCTCTTTGTTCCACTCTCTTCCCACTACCTCTCTTGTTCGTCCCTTGGGTTCTGCTTTCCCCACTAAATCCTTCTTCTCTTCAAATAGCAAATCTCTCTTGTTGGTTTTATAGAGATAAGGGAAGCTTAAACTTTGACTTTTGATGTGTTTTATGGCTTGGAACTATTAATTTTCGACTTGAAATTTCATATATGGGAGTTGCACAAAGTTATTTGAATTTTGGAACCATTGGGAAGCCATAGAGAGGTCTTTGCTTTGCGTTTTCAAAGTTGTGAGTCCATGGTTAAGCATTCCGTAAAGTGCATGCTTAAGCACGAGTAAATTTCTACATTCTTAAGTAGTCATTAAAGTGCATGCTTAAACACAAGTAAATTTCTACATGCTTAAGTGGTTCTTAAAGTGCATGCTTAAACACGTTATGTAGAATGTTCTTTTAAAAAACATGATAATCCAAGTGCGAATATTGGTTTATTAGATGAGTAATTACAAATAGTATGAAGTTAACTTGATGTTGATACATGTAATTCACATTCCTCTGAGGATTTTGAGGTGGTGATTATGAAAATTCATGGTGTTGGATGTCTTAATGAAGTATTGATGGGTTCATAAGTGTGGTGTATATATGAATGGTGAATCTATGATATGGTGAGCTCTTATGCTATTGAAATTGATTGATAATTGTATGATTGTTGTGGATGAACTTTGATGATGGTAAACCTTTTTAAAACATTTAAGTGCGTCAAGTAGAGTTGTAAAATGTTGTGGAAATAAATGACTACTTTGTGACGGCGAACTCCGATTGGGCGTTGGAGCTCTGATCCACTAAGAGACTCGGGGGTCTTGCTTAGTGGATATCTTCCCAAGTACTCACCCATTTTGTTTTATACTTTGACGACCCTTCAAAGTGGTGAAAATGTTTTATGAATGTTCTCATTTTCAATGTGTAAATATTAGTTGTGTTGGTGAAACTTGGTGTTAGATTATTGACAGACGTACCAATATCGTTGCAGGTTATAGAATTTAAAAGAGGTCATCTCCACAGGGACTTAAGCTACCCAGTTATTCTAGATAAAAGTAACAGTTTAATAGTTATGTACAATAAATATAATCGAAATTTCATGGGTTTACGAAAATAACAAAATTACGAATTTAAAGAAATTACGCAAATAACAGATTTAATGCGTCAGAAATATAGAAAATTACGAAAACAATCTAAATAGATTTAATTAATTCAAGAAAAAAGTATGATTAAACTTCATCGTTCATACCCTCAGTATCCAATTAACATTAACATATATGAATCATTTTCTAACATTACTGATGCATACATTAATTCACCCAAATCGATCCCTCGCATTCGAAAATCCTAAGGATATTTACCTAATATCAATCCCTCGCATATGAAGTAAATAAAACAGCATTATAATCAAATTCTAGTGTTATTTGTAATCAAAATGTTATGCTTTATTCCTAGCAACGTAACATAGAGGGTAAAATCATTCAGTTCAAATTCTAAGAGCACTTTCCAATTAAACTTAGAACCCAATTTCATTAAACTAGTGATCAAGTAGAATCAAACATTACGAACATATTGAAATCACCAATAATGAGTAGAAAAGATTCATACATATATCAAATATCAAAAGAGATACATAAGGGTACAAAGATTACATCCAATCCTTTGGAGAAACTAGCTGATCATTGTGTAGAGCACAAGATCAACAGAAGACATGACCAAGGAGGCGATCCCCGATCCTTTTCCTATCCTTTTCTCTTTTCTCTCACCTCTCTATACGTTTTTCAGGCATTTCTCTCTTCTAGTTTATTCCTATGGCTTCCTTGCATGGCTATTAATAGCAAATGGTGGAGGAGGTCAGATCAACTCGCCCAGGCGACTGATTGCTAGCCTGGGTGAATTTTACTTCTGGAAATGACTTAAAAAAAATTGACCTTTTTGCCCTTTCATCTTGTCTTGGTTATTTGGATGCCATAGATACCTATCGAACATCAAAATTAAATGGATGAATCTTCCAAATTTAAACAACAACATTAATGTACAAAATATAAAAAAATTAGAATTAGAGGAAGTTTATAAGAAAAACTATTGAAATCAAAAGATGAGTGCTAACATTATAATCCCGAAAATAACTAAAAAATGGTACTTATCACTTGGGTCCATGAGGAAGACCATAGGTGAGATGGTGGGTTCAGAGGTGTTGTATCTCAAACGTCAAGTTGGGCATAGTGAAGTGTTTAGTTGTTGTCAGTGAGTAGGCACATAAGTTGAGGATGCTAGGTAGGTCGTCAACCTAGTGCTAGGTGAATTTGTTGAGACTAATGCTAGATGGACTTATAGAATAGATGTGTGGGTTAATTCCTTTGAAGGTTAAGGTTAATGCATACTTTACCTAGGTAAGCCACTACTCACGCTCATCTATTTTTGATAAAACCACACTTCATTCATAGGATTAGCTTGGGTCTCCCTCATTGGTTATGTGATGCTACGTTAAGGGATGCACTTGAGTTAATTGCTCAAGTTGTGAAAGTCGATCTCCATGGAGTCAAGTCTCTTTGATGATAATGATTAATGGATTATGATGATGATGATTGGTTAACTAATGATGATTATGTATGATAATTGAATCCTGGTGTGTTGGTTGATCAACTAATGATTATTATAAGATGTTCTGTTATATGAATTCTAAGATTTATGCTTTATACACACACACACACAGATATATATATATATATATGATTTTTGAATGTTATGTTCTATATATAATGGCAATTGATTATGTTTTAATTGTTAAGTTCTATTTTTGTTTAGTATTCTTATTTTTTGTAAGTTTACCTTTTGCATTATGGCCCATGTGTTTGTGACTGTGATGATCTTGAACTCCGTGTTCGTGGGAGCAGATGGCTAGGAGGCAGTCCTTCCTTTTAGCAACTTGTGGATATGTGTACCTAGACGTGAAGACGTGGTTTTCGTCTTTTATTTCCTTTTAGTTTATGTATAGTATTGACCAACTCAAAGTCTAGGTCGTTTATATTTATAGAGTTTTATATGCTTATATTCATGTTTTGAAGGGAAATGAGTTGTTCTATTGTTGTATATATTTATATTATGTTATAGTTCCATAAGACATGTAGTTTGTTCAATTGTATATATATCACATGATGTTTTATCTTGATATCGTGCACTTTAGCTTTTAACCTGTTGAAACGTGACAAGTTTACAATTACTTTCATAATTAAATTAATAAAAGAGTTTGTAAAGACAAATATCACAAGAAGGGAGGCTAAATTGTGATTTAAAAGTTTTTTCGTAGTCAATCAAAGTTTTCGTCTGAAAGAAAGCCTTTGTAAAACAGATAACAGATTTTCGAAAATATTGTTAGACGATGAAAAATGATTTTGGCAAGCAAAATATATTTTCAAATGTCCAAAAGCAAATTCAAACCCTAGGTCAATTAAAGTAGAAAGAAAGCAAATAGAATCAAATGCAAGGAGTTATACTTGTTTGTCTCTTCCATTGGGACTATGTTCAGTTTTTGGCAAATCATCATGTTTAACTAACTTTCACAAGTTACAAGTATTGTGTCAGGATCACTTCTATCTCTACAAGTCAAGCTCTACCCCAAGCTTGATCAACGCTCAATATTCTTTTTCCATACCAAGCTACTGCTATCTCTAAACAAATCAAAATAGATTTGTTGGTTGTGTTTGAACAAAGACGGATTTGCAATCAACATTTAGTCTTTTCTCTTAATATGTTCAAGGTGTTTTCAGATTTTTTTCTAACTTTACAAGAATATACAATTTTTTCCACAAAAAGAATAATGAATGTTTTCATGCAAAAGTTGTTCATATCTTCAAAGCTTCCAGTATATATGGGCCTCATCTTCAATGTTCATTGTCCAAGAACGGGTAGAATTCTTCACTTGTTCTTTGTCTGATGAATGTGGTCATTGGAGCATTTATTGCTTGCATTAAATGCATGTCATTTCTTCATGCAAAGAGTTCACTCTTTATCATTGGTGTGTCAAACACTACAGTAGGAAATCACTTCCTTTTTGTTTGTGCAGCAAAGCTTTTATTTTGATGGCGATTGAGAAATTTCAGATCTTGACTTCATTTATTCTTCATAGGATTCGATAGATCCTAGGAGAATATTTCAGCAAAAGAAATCTCAGAATATTTAATGAAGTCGTAAATATCATCTTTAATGTCATATTAGATCATGCTTCTATCTGGCTATTGTCTAAAATATCATATACAAGATTTATTAGGCATGTTTTGATAGCCCATAAGACTCAACTTTTAACATTTGTATTTGTTTACATCTAATCAAAATAATTAAGGGTCTTGATTGATCTTA
The DNA here is from genome assembly GCA_007407185.1 of Glycine tomentella. NCBI lineage: Eukaryota > Viridiplantae > Streptophyta > Magnoliopsida > Fabales > Fabaceae > Glycine > Glycine tomentella. Next base: position 467,702 of record PYAF01005742.1, read on the forward strand.
AGACATAAATGTTTTTCAACTTAACAGAGTTTTAAAGGAATTAAAATAAAGTCTTTTGGTTGAGTTAGTTCCAAGTTTCATGTAATGGTGGTGGCTCATTACACTTTCTCTTCATGTACTTGAATCTCTTCAGGTATTCAATAGTTGACTCATTTTCTTGTTGCTTGATATTCATTAAGACTACCACAGGCACGTCATGTTGAGGAGAGTAGAAATTATTGTTGAAACACCTTTCCATATTAGCCAAACTCTAAGTAGAATTAGGCGGCAAGGTGGAATACCAAGAAAAGGTTGAGTCAATAAGAGAAAGTGAAAACAACTGTAACATATTGTATCCTTTATAACTGGATTTCCCACATTAGGTCATAAAATGGATAGTGTTCCACAATGGAATTTTCATCTTCGCATGAGAACGTTGCAAATTTACGGACTTTGTAACCTCTCGACGAAGGTGCAACCTTATCTATCCATTTTGCATAAGGTTTTTTTATTAATTGGTTTATCAATAGGATTCAGCTAAATTCTAAAGTGATTCTTGATGACGTTGGCTACTAGATTAGGATCTATCAATGATGAGGTAAAGGTTATTGGATTTTCCCATGTTAACAGATTATTTCCAAGGATAGTCGTTGCAAACTGTTGTTTGCTTGATTTAGGAATGACAAAATGGAACCCCTATGTCTTATATGCATGTTTGTAATTAGTTTGCTTTGCCCACGTCGATTGATGATTACTAGAAATAGCCATGGAAAATGACTATTTGCTTGATTTGGGAATGACATAATTGGACCATAGGGATTATGTGCATGTTCGTAATTGGTTTTCCCCCCAGTTGTTTGTTTAGTAAATCTATACAACTAATCTCAGGTGGCCTTATAATGCATGTTTTGGCCTTCAAGATTAGTTGTTGTCCCTTGTACTATGAGCTGAAGTGATCATCCAATTATATTTGTGGCATTTGGGGGATGCCTAGCTATTAGCATTGTCTTAGATTGAAAGTATAAGGACTAGGCTACCTCCACCGTTGGTTGAGCAACGATTGGTGTTGTTGCATATTGATTCAAATGATTCCTCTATATAGATACAACTAAAACTCGTTGATGGTTGAATTGTCATTGCTCTTTTTCTCTAGCTAGTCATTTGCATCTCATTTTGAACTATGGGCTTGACAATATCTCCCGTTGGGAAATCTGGTACATCATTTCATACACTTCTAACTCCATTAGCTGACGAATATAGGTAGGTGAAACTACAAGATTTAGATCCTTGAGAAAAGGAACAATAGCAGTGACAATCACATGATTGTAAAAGACAACTACAAGATTTGGTTCGTAATCACTTGTAAAGAGTAGTGAAAGTGAAAGTGGAGGAATAGAAGCGCCATCAGTTACTAAGTTCATAATTGTAGATCATGTCCCATGTCACCTGTACGTTTATTGAAGAGGATAAAGTTCTGCAGGTATGAAAAGGTCCAAAGTGGTGGTAGTTGGTGTTCTAACATTAGCCTGGAGTGGTTACAACTACAACAAGTACATTTGTGATAGTTGTAATCATTTGCGGTTGTTTCCTAACTGGGTTGCTAGAAGTCCTTCTCATTGTTGGAGTCGAATTCATCTTTGAAACTTGAAGGATGTAAAAGGGAACTTTAATTTGAGATAAGTGGAGTCCGATCAAGCATGCCAATTTATGTTGGTGTAAAAAATAGTTGACTAATCAACCATTGTGTCGGTTATTACTAACAAGTGATTCCCCTTTAGGCAATTCACTTAAGGAAAGAGTTTTGTTCCTTAATTGGGTTCCTAGTCCATTCCAGAGTTTTCTAACAATTTGAACTAAAGTTTCTATGTTACACTACTCCTACGAAATTTATGGTAAATGAAAGGTGTGAACGACTAATAGCAATAAAATAAAATGGTAAAGGAAGTAGTTAATAAAGGATAAATAAAATATAATGGCTACAAAAGATAAATTTAATTGATTTTGGTCAAAGACCTATTTTACATGAGTTTTTCCCTATTTATAATTATAAATGTAGTTACAAACACCTCAGTTGTTCCTAACCCTTTATCCTAGATTTTATGAGATCATAGATTACATTATTTTGAAATCTTATTCTCTATGAATGTTGCCACCCACATTTCCCAAAGCAGTTACACATTAAATCATAGGTATGATACTTTCATTCTTCTAGTTTTATCTGTTTTATCCTCTGTCGGCTAAGTAGAGCCACTTTGTTGTCGGCTATCTATTAGTTAACGACTGTCAACTATCCTACTTTTGTCGATTATTTTTGGTGCTTGCTTCCACCATGGGTAGTTGTCCTCAAAATTGTCCTTGAGTATTTTTCCACATTTTTACTTAATGTGCATTTAGATTTGGAAAAAATTCTTGCAATTGTCTTTCAACTTCAAATTTTTTAGGTCTAATTTTGGATTGCTTCTTAGTCCAACTATGTTATGTTAGCCGACAGAAATAGTTATTAGCCGTCAGCTGATAGGAAAGGTAGTCAACCATAAAAAATTAATGTTTTAGTCATTAGTTGTTAGAAATAGCTATTTTAATCGTTAGTTATTTTTAGCATTGGGTCTAGCTAAAATCCACTTAAATTGAACCACATTAGTCAAAGCTCATCAACTTAATAGTCAGTTGAATTAGTCCTTAGCCAGTGATAATGAATAGCCTCAATATCAATCATCTTTAGAACCAACAATAGTTACAATACAAGTAAAACAATGTTTGACAATAGATAATTCTTTTCCTTAGCTATCTATTATTTTATAATGGTTTGTATTAAGTATTAAATAAATTATTAAATGTGCAGTTAAAAAAACAATTATTAATTTTATTATTATTTATATTTATTTACTATTAGTAACAATGCTTATTCAAGTCACAAATAACAAAAAAAAGGCATTCAGATATATTACAAGCTTGTATAGTGCAGACATTTGTAAAATACAAGTCTATTTAAATGTAAATCTATGTAAACCGATCTAACTTATGAACTTAAACAAATCAAGCTGAATTAGTTAGTGTATGTTAACACTTTGGCAAGTGTACCAATTTGTTCAACTAGTAATAAAACGGTAAATCTGAGTGTCGAATCCACATGGGACTTTGATTGTAGTAAGTAATTGTAGCTGTCTAATTCTAAGCAATTAATGAATTAAATTGATATTTACAGAGTAAAGGTAATGTAATTAAATTCAACATAATTTAAACTATGAAACAGAACAAGTGCAAGGGAAGAGACACAAATAGTCAAAGGGTTGTAGTGATGATTGATGCAGGATGCGAAGTATATTGGGGGCTCAACTAACCGAAACTACCCTTGATGGAATATTAAAGATTTTTTGCTATTTAACATTATTTTCATATTACCTTCATCTACTAAACCACTCTAACCATGATTCCTTAAGTGAAAGAGCCTAAACAACCTAACTTTATTCCTAATCCCTTAAAAGCTACATTAAACGACTTGCATTAAGAATAAAGACAAATGCTTAGGCTAAACAAAACCATTATATCCCTAGATATGACTCACTTAGATGTTCTTTTCAATTCTTAGGAAATAAACCCTTTTCGATGCATAAAACCTAAAACAAAACATGAGCGTGGATGATCAAACCACAAACATAACAATAAACTCAGAAAAGCAACAATAATACGAAGATAGCATTAAATATATAGTGAGAATCATTACATCAAGAATGTTTGGTTGTTGTGCTCCCAAAAATGGGTGGTTTAGTCTTTCATTGTTATGAGATGCTTACATACAATGGAAAGCACAAGACAATGAAGGGAAATGTGTTAGATATGATGAAGAGGTTGAGGAAGATCATGAAGAATCAAGTTTAGATAATCTTAAGTTTTGATTTTACATGCCCACTCAAATTGATGACATATGTACTTTGTTTAAAAGCTTGGTTCAAGAAAGATAAAAGCCCTCATTCCTCACATAAATTTGATTAAGTCATGCATACATTAGCTCATTAATTCATGATTATGTAACACCCCGTAGGCCTCCGACGTGTTATCATTAATCATATCAGATTATCACATAAAACATCAATTAAATCACTCAGCGGAAACATAGGATCGTTTTCTTGATAACATTATGTATGGAATCACACAACAGAACTATAGAATCACGCCCCTGCTGATCCAGTTTATCAAAACAACATAAATAAGACAGATAACA
>PYAF01005742.1:478126-497167 GCA_007407185.1 Glycine tomentella
TATTTCCCCCCCCCCCCCCCCCCGTTTTCCTTTTTTCTTTTTACAAAACACAGAACGAAACACGCACTCAGTGCAAAAAATTGCAGGCGTAGCAAGAATTACAGGTCAAAATCTTCCTGCAATTTTCGCTAAGCCGCTCTGAACGCAGAGTGAGATTTTATGTGCGCTTAGCACGGAGTAGGCGTGCTTAGCCCAATTCCAAATAATTATAGACAAAGACTTTTTTGGGCTTAGCACGATCTGGGCGCTTAGCACTCTTGCTAAACAGCTAAATCGTGCTTATCGTGTGATTAGGGCACAATGAAAACCTGCACTAATTGAAAACATAACATTTACAACACAACACTGTAACTATAACACTAACGATAACAACACCCCAAAATGTAATTCACCAAACAATTAACTGCTAAAGAAAAGAGACAAAGGCAAGGATCCTGGGTTGCCTCCCAATAAGCGCTTCTTTAACGTCACTAGCTTGACGTAAAACACCCTCATGGGTCTTGGAGGCGGATGATTATGGTTAATCGCTCAGTATCACCAACATTGTACACCTTAAGCCTTTGCCCATTGACAATCCAGTTTCACTTTGAATCACTAAAGGATGGGTCCATCAGCTCAACTGCCTCATATGGCTTACATTCTTGAGTGTGAATAGCCTGGACCACTTAGATTTGAGTTTTCCAAGAAAAAACTTAAGGCGGGAGTTGAACAACAGAACTTGCTTTCTCGGCTGTCAATTCTTTTTCACATGCTTCTTGTCATTATATGCTTTCACCTTAAGCTTGTAATTTTTATAGGACTCATAAACATTGAGCCTTATTTCCTCCAACTCAACCTTTAGTTTTTCCAAAGGAATATCTTTTTCTAGCTCTTCAAAGGCATATTTCCCAGGGGGAATTTCCTTTGATCTATCCAAATCCTCAAAACAAGCTCTGAGGTCCTTCTTTTCTTCATTAAATAGGTAATTTACCGCGTTCATGAGGGCTTGTTCCAACAGTGACTGTTGTGCAAATTGATGCACTTGAAGTACTGCTTCCTGTTGGATTGCCTCCATTTAAAGCATGTTTTGCGGTCACTAGGATGTTTCATAGTTTCAAACATGTTGAAGGTTACTTTCTGATCTTCAACACTCATCTCTAGATTGTCATTCCCCATATCCACTACACATTTGGATGTAAGCATTAACGGTCTACCCATAATTAAGGGTACCTCAGTGTCTTCTTCTATGTCCATGATCACAAAATTAACTGGAAAAGTGAATTGTTGAACCTTAACCAAGACATCCTCAACCACATCATATGGTCGCGTGATAGATCTATCTGCTAGCTGCAAGGTCATCTGGTTGGGAGTATCTTCAGATTGTCAATCCTTCGGCACAAAGACAAGGGCATCAGATTAATGCTAGCCCCCAAATCTATGAGTGTCTTTTCAACCAATATCGATTTGATAGAGCATGGAATGGTCACACTCCCGAGATCCTTGAATTTTTGTGGCAAGATTTTCTGAATAACAGTGCTGCAGTTCCCCTCTACCATAATATTTTCATTATTGATGTACTTGCTCTTGTTGGTAAGCATATCTTTCAAGAATTTTGTGTACATCGACATCTGTTGTAAAGCTTCACCAAAAGGAATGTGATCTCTAGCTTCTTAAAGATGTCTAGAAAATGAGCAAAGTAGCGTTATTTCTCCTTCTTAGATGGCACCAAAGGATATTGAACATCCTTAGCATGAACTATTGGTGCTTCATTCTTGGCTTCCCTCGCTAATTGGCTCTTGTTCTTGGATGTTAAGACCTCACCACCCTTCTCTAGACCACTTTTTTTTCTTCTTTCTCATTTTTTTCATTTTTACTTTCTTTTTCTCTCACAATACTCTCTTTATTTTCAAACCCTCTCTTTTTTTCTCTTATCTTCATTTCCATCACTAGCATCTTCTACCACTCCTTCGTGAAACTAAGAGTCTTTTTTTGCTTGCTCTGAGTTACCACCATCTTGCATTCTTCCTTCAGATTTTGCTCGGTATTGGCTACAAAGTTTCCAGAGGATTTCTCTGTCATCTTGTTCACAAACTGGCCCACCTGTACCTCAAGAATCTTGATGGCCAACTCAGTGCTCTTGTGATTGGAAATAAAGACCTGCATGAATTGAGTTAAAATGTCTTCGAGCTTAGAGGTTCGATCAAGAAGGTTAGGACCTTGGTTAGGAGGTTTATTAGACTGGCCTCCTTGGTCCTTGTTGAAATTGTTACCAGGATGAAACCTCCAATTTTGGCCTTGGTTTTTTGAAAATTTCCCCCTGGGTGGTAACCTGAGTTTCCCCCTTGATGAAAGCCTTGGCAATTTTGATTAGCCATATAATTAATTTCCTTGGATTCCTCTTCTTGAGTCATACACAAACTTGGCTCATGAGCCCTCCACATAGAGCACACAAACCAGCTTGCATCATAGAAGGTGAAGCTTGTTGAACTGTATGTAATTGTTGAGGAAGCTTACTCAATGTTTCAGTGAGGATCACCAGTTGCTTGGCTAGGAGCTTGTTTTGGGCCATTAATGCATCTTGCGATGTAAGTTCATGGAGGGTCTTCTTGGTAAGAGTATATGTTCTATCTCGAATGATAGCATGATCACTTACTGCCATGTTCTCAATCAGCTCCATTACTTCATCAGGGGTCTTTAGTTTGATCTTTCCATCAGTAGATGAATCTAAAAGCTAATTCAAATGGGATTGCAAACCATCTATGAACATGTTGAGTCAACTAGGCTCACTAAAACCATGTGTCGGAGTCTTGCAGAGCATCCCACGGAAGCGATCTAGAGCTTCACTCAGTGATTCATCAGGATCTGGTGAAAAGATGAAATTTTTGCCTTACCCTTGGCTGTCTTAGTTTTGGGAAGTACTTCTTCAAAAACTTCTCAACAACCTACTCCCATGTCCTGAAACTACTACCTTTGAACTAGTGCAACCATCTTTTTGCTTCACCGACTAAAGAGAACGAGAACAAGTTGAGGCAGATGACATTTTATGGGACTCCAACAATCTCAATGTAAGTAGCCAAATGAGCGTAAGGATCTTCATTGGGCAAGCCATGAAAAAGATTGCCATGGTCATTGTGGAACTGGAGTAATCCTTTAGTGTTACCCTCTGTGGTTGGTTGTCTGCCATTGGAGGCTCCTCAAAGATAGGAGGATGATTGTACAAAATTGGCTCCTCCTTCAATGTAAGAGGATGGTTTGAAGATGGTGAAGAGGAAGAGTCTTCCTTATCTTATTGCCTCTATTGCCTCCTTCTTGTTGCGTTGTTCCTTTGACAGGTGGCTTCAATTTCTTGGTTTAATGGAAGAAGATCGTCTGCCGGAGTTTTACCTTGCACATAAGAATGAAAACACTAGAAACAAATTAACAAGGTTAAAGAATTAAAATACAAGATACTATAAAGATAAAGAATCAAAGAATAAAGAATAATTGCTTATAAACTAAAGTATACAAATACCGAGTACAAGGAACAAAGTCCCCGACAACAGTGCCAAAAACTTGTTAACACTTTTGCAAGTGTACCAATTTGTCCAGGTAGTAATAAAATGGTAAATCCGAGTGTCGAATCCATAGGGACTTTGACTGTACTCAGTAATTGTAACCATCTAATTCTAAGCAATTAATTAATTAAATTGATATTTGCAGAGTAAATGACATGTAATTAAATTCAACGTAATTTAAACTATGAAATAGAACAAGTGCAAGGGAAGAGACACAAACACTCGAAGGGTTGCAGTGATGATTGATGCAGGATGCGAAGTATGTTGGGGGCTCAACTAACCGAAACTACCCTTGATGCAATATTAAAGATTTTTTGTTATTTAACATTATTTTGATATTACCTTCATCTACTAATCTACTCTAACCATGATTCCTCAAGTGGAAGAGCCTAAACCACCTAACTTTACTCCTAATCTCTTAAGAGCTACATTAAATGATTTACATTAAGAATAAAGATGAATGCTTAGGCTAAACAAAACCATTCTATCCCTAGATATGGCTCACTTAGATGTTCTTTTTAGTTCTTAGGAAATAAACATTTTCCAATGCATAAAACCTAAAACAAAACATGAGCATGGATGATCAAACCACAAACATGACAATAAACTCAGAAAAACAACAATAATACGGAGATAACATTAAATAGATAGTGAGAATCATTACATCAAGAGTGTTTGGTTGTTGAGCTCCCAACAATGGGTGATTTATGTTAGAAATAGGGGGAGCTTGAAGAGGATCAAGTTGTTGAGGATCTTACTCAAGGAAAAGTTTTAGCTTTTACATGCCATTCAATTGAAGGCATATGTAATTCTAAGATGGATAAAAGTTTCATCCTATGATCCTTTGCATTTGCATAAATATCATTCATTGGCTTGCATTTATGGTTTTACAAAAGGAATATGTTTTGTGAACAACATTTTAAAGTATTCATGATTGCATTGAAAAAGTCAAAGTGTTCAAAGCTTGTTTTGGAAAAAACTTTTGTACTGCTTTAATCGATTACCAGCTAATGGTAATCCATTACTTAAGCTTTGAAGAACACATTAATCAATTACAACTATATGGTAATCGATTACTTTTCACAAATCACAATTGAAGCCTTTCTATGATAATCGATTACGATATGGTGGTAATCAATTACTTGGCTTATTTTTGAAACATGACTTCCTGTGATAATCAATTACATAGTGAATGAATCGATTACATTGCTCATGAATCTTTTCCAGACAGATTCAAGAACACTTTAATCGATTACAGTAGAATAGTAATCGATTACACTTCACAAAGTCACAAAAATGTCTTCCTGTGATAATCGATTATGATTTGTGGTATTCGATTACTTAGCGCATTTTGGAAAACAAGACTTTCTGTGTTAACCTATTACATAGTGATTTAATCGATTACTTTGCTCATCTATCTTTTCCAGAAAGTTCAAGAACATTTTAATCAATTGAATTTGTTTTTAATCGATTAAATTAGTGGTTTTAATCCATTAAAATGACAATTTAATCGATTACATTCAATTACAACAGTTTATTATAAATAGATGTTGGGTCTTTTGAAAAATATAGATCATTACATTGTGAATTTTCATAAGTTTTCAAAAGCCTTCTGAAGTGATAAAGGATATTCTGAATTCTAAAGTTCTTGTCCCACAAATTCTAAATCTTCATGTTGCATTGAAAGATTTCTTCTTGGGCAAGATTTTGAAGAAGTATTTGGAGAGAAGGCTCTGAAACTTGTTTTCATTTCAAACCTGATTGGTAAACCATATTCATTGGATCATCAGGTTGTCTCTCTCCATTAAATTTGTTTGTAAATTCGTTTTTAGAATTTTCTAAGTTTTTGTTGCCATTACAATAGAATTCTTAAGGCTTGTCTAGAGTAAGGTTCTCTAGAGGAAAGAGTAGAGAAGGGTTTCTCTATGTCTTGATCACTAGGAGTCTAAAAGAGTTTTAGATTTTTGTTCTTAATCTAGGGTCTTGTAAAAATTGAATTTTGTGAATAGTGGAACTCTAATCAAGTTTTGATTAGAAGAAACTGGATGTAACTTCTCTTGTTGAGAAGTGAACCAGTACAAGTTCTTGTGTTATTACTTTCTTTAATCTCTTCTAGCTATCTTAATATGTGATTCTTTGGTGAAATCTTCTTTACTTAACAGGTGAAGGTTTTAGTAATTGCTTTCTTGAGCTGAGTGGTTTGATTGATTGAAGCATTCTTGATTAAATTGTGATACGATCTTATAACTGTAATTCTTTAAAGATTTTTAAAAAGGCCAAGTATTAACCAATTCACCCCCTCTTGGTTATTGTGTGTGTTCATACTGTTTTTAGTTTAGCCTTTCATTGTCATGAGAGGCTTACAAACAATGGAAAGCACAAGACAATGAAGGGGAATGGAGGAAAATGGAGAATAAAATGATGAAATGCAAGCTCAAGGCTGTGGAAGAACCCTTCCTCGTGACCGAGCTTCTTCTTTTGCGCTTCGTTCTAAATGAATCTCATTTCCCTCCTCTTTTTTCTTAAAGCACAAACCAACTTGTGTTTCTTAACATGGCCGCTCGCTGAGCGAGCAATATTGCACTAGGCACACCTGTATAATCTAGCTGGATAAGTGGCCAACACTAAGCGATCTGCTCGTGCTGAGCGGGCTTGATGCGCTAAGCGGGCCTGTCGCATTGAGCGCGATGCTTCAGACCCTCAATCCTCCTTCCATTTCTTTGCAGTGGAATTCTACAAAAAAGAAATACAACCAACACCTTATAAATCAACTAATTTTAGCATTCATTGGATAAAAGCTCAGAAGAAGCTCAATTTCAACGTTTTAATCACAAAAAGAAGCATTAAAAGACGAAAAAAATGAGATAATTGCTATGTGATTTACATGTAACTTTACGTATGCATTGGAATTATCAGTGTACTCGGTTTTATGTTTGTTGGGACATGGTACCTCAAATTCAATGCGGAAGCGAAAATAAAAAATTACACATAGGAGAGAGATAAAGAAGAACACAACAATATTTTAACGTGGGAAAATATTCTTCAATATGAAGAAGTAAAAAACCCACGAGATACTAGTCTAGAATAGAACTTCCACTATGAAAAATAATGGGTACAAGATATCAAACTTCACTAACAAATGGTGGTACACTCAAACCTCACCTGCAATTATGGTACTTGCTCAAACTTCTCTAAAAGAGGCTTGCTCTTAAACTTCTCTCTAGAGGTATTCTCAAATTTTCTCTCTCTTACTTCAAAACTCTCACACAAGCTATCCTTATATAAGAGGGGAATGAAGGTTCTAGATCATCAATTATGAAGAAACATTGAACAACTCAAAGGGTGCGACCCTTGAGCCTTGCACCAAGTGGGAGTTCCAACACCTTGGGACTTCACCAAGCTTGAGTCTTGCACCAAGCATTGAAGGAAGGAACAACTCCCAAAAAAATCTCCCTCTTCCGAATTCAATGCATCGGGTTCAGAAGCCTGAAACCTTCATATCAGTCTTCAAATTTTCTTGTTGGTATTGGCTTCGTCATCATGTTAGACCAATTAAGCTCGATGTGCACTTTGACGAGTTCAAGCTTTCCATCTTCCACCACATCCTAGATCCTGTGATGTCTCACGTCAATGTGCTTAGTGTGAGAGTGATAGGTTGAGTTCTTTTCAAGATGAGTTGCACTTTGGTTATCATATTTCAACTCATACTTGTCTTGTTGATGGCCGGGTTCAGAGAGAAATTTCTTCATCCACAATCGTTCCCTACAAGCCTCAGTCGTGGCTATGTACTTGGCCTTGGTTGTTTAAAGTGCCACACATTTCTGAAGTTTTGATTGCCAAGAGACAACTCCTCCCGCAAAAGTCATCAAATAACCAATCGTCGACTTCCTTGAGTCAGAATCTTCCCCTAAGTCAGCATCCATGTAGCCGTGCAATATGGCTTCACCTTCTCCAAATCGGAGGCATAAATTTGTCATTCGTTCCTCTGAGATACTTGAAGATTCACTTCACTGCTTCCCAGTGTTCTTTGTCGGGATTAGACAGATACCGACTTACCATGCCTATAGCATATGCCAAGTCGGGTCTTGTACAAACCATTGCATACATCAAGCTTCCGACGATGGACTGATACATGATGTTCAACATCTTGTCCTTTTCTTCATCTGATCTTGGACATTGCTTCTAGCTCAGCTTTATGTGTCAGGATAAGGGGGTGCTCACTATTTTGGCTTTGTCCACGTTAAATCTCTTCAAAATCTTCTCAATGTACTTTAATTGACTCAACCACAATAGCTTTCTTTGTCGGTCTCTAAGTATCTTTTATTCTAAGAATTTGCTTTGCAGGGTTGAGGTCCTTCATTGTGAAGGAAGAGTTCAGCACCTTCTTCAGGGCGACTATCCTCATTTTGTCTTGCCCCACAATCAACATGTCTTCAACATATAATAATAAAATCAAAAAGTCTCCAGCCTCATACCTCTTAACAAATACACAGTGGTAAGCCTTTGTCTTCACAAATTTGTGTTAAGTCATAAAAGATTCAAATTTCTTATACCACTGTCGAGGTGCTTGCTTTAGACAGTAAAGGATCTTCTTCAACCGGCATACCGAGTCTTCTTTACCAGGAGCTCGAAACCCTTCAGGTTACTCCATATATATATATATATATATATTTCTTCTAAAGGTTATCGTGAAGGAATGTCGTCTTCACATCCATTTGTTCCACTTCAAGTTCCAATGATGTCGCCATGGCTAATACAGTTAGGACCGAAGTCATCTTCACCACAAGAGAGAAGATTTCTTCAAAATCAATTCACTTCTTCTGGTTGCATCCTTTCACTACAATTTTGGCCTTGTATCTAGGCTTTTGGTCATTCTCTTCATGCTTGATTTTACACACCCACTTGTTTCTTAGAGCTCGTCGTCCTTGAGGTAGCTCAGTCAACTCATACATGTGATTTTCATGTAAGGACTTCATCCCATCCTGCATTGCCTTCTCCCATTCTTCTTTACCTGAGCTCGTCATGTCCTCATCATAACTTTGAGGTTCTTCATCTTCAGCAACGATGGTGTATTCATTAGGAGGGTACCCTGTGGAAGGTCGTCTAACTAAAGTAGAGTGTCTAGTTTGTGTTTTAGGCTGAGAACTCGGCTCATCATGCTCATCTTGGATCTCAGCATTAACTTCAACAATTGGATCTTCTTGTTGTTGGTCATTTACTTCATTTTCATCATTATTTTCTCCCCCTACTTTAGCTCAAACAAGAGGGATAAGTTCTTCACTTTGGACAAAAATCCAAACTTTGGGTTTCGAGATGTCTTGAATAGTCTTGTTCTCATGAAAGACCACATCTCGGCTTCTCCCTATCTTCTTGTTGCTTGGATCCCAAAGTCTGAATCTGAATTCACATCTCGACGAATCGAGGTAAATGCACTCTTTAGTCTTCACATCGAGCTTCGCCCTTTCATCTTTTGGGATATGTCCGAAATCTTGACATCCAAATGCTTTTAGGTGATCATAGGTTGTTTTTCGACCAGTCCAGATTTCTTCAGGAATTTCTCCTTCAAGTGGTTGTGATGGTGAAAGATTTATCAAGTCAATAACAAGTCTGACGGCTTCTGCCCAGAATGATTTGGGCAATCTGGCATGGGATAGCATGCTTTGAACCTTTCTTCAATAGTTTTGTTCATTCGTTCAGCAACTCCATTCAGTTGTAGAGTCTTGGGGGCGTCTTTTCAAGTTGGATCCCGGTCATTCTACAGTAAGCATCAAACGGGCCATAATAGTCACCACCATTGTCACATCAGACCACTTTTAGTTTCTTACCAGTCTCCCTTTCTACCAAATCATTAAAATTCTTTAAAGGCTTGGAATATCTGGTCTTTAGATTTCAAAACATGTAAGCACACTTTACGAGAATGGTCATCAATAAAAGAAACAAAGTATTGAGCTCTGCCAAGTGATTTTTTAGACATGGAGCATACATCAGTATGGACTATGTCAAGAATATACTTGCGTCATCTGGGTTGATTCAGTCTCATAAATGAAACCCTATGCTGCTTTCCAGCAAGGCAGTGCGTGCAGCTCTCCAGCACTTGGGCCTTTAACCTGGTCAAAAGTCCTTTCTTGTTCAAAATTTCTATTCCTTTCTCACTTATGTGGTCGAGATGCTTGTGCCACAACTCCATACTAGGTGCATTTCAAACTGAGCTGACTTCACCGCCGCCATTGATCTTTCCTTGCTTCACTTACAAGGAGCCTTCTTGGTTTTCTCGGGCAACCACCAAGTTTCCTTTGCCCAATTTCCATCTACATCCCCCGAAGTAGTTCACTAACCCGACATCATCAAGCTTGCCTATCGAGATTAGATTCAGTCGCATGTCTGGCACATGCCTTACATCCTTCAACACAAGTTGGCACCTGACATCCGTGGTTAGGGTTACATCACCGACACCAACAATCTTGTTGGTCACCTGATGTCCCGTTTTCACTGCTTCGTAGTCACCACCTCGATAAGAAGAAAAGAAACCTTTGTGTGGGGCGACGTGGAAGGAGGCACCTAAGTCAACAATCCAGACACTATCATCATAAGCAAAGTTTAAAAAATTATCTTCATCAAGGAGGAATATCTCGGCTTCGGCATTGACAACCACCGCAATGGTGCTCTTATCTTCTTTCTTCTTCGGTACAATCTAATACAACTTCACATTGTCTTTCTTTTCGTCTTTCTGTAGAACCTTGCAGTCAGGTTTCCTGTAGTAGAAGCATTTCAACTTGTAATTTGGCCTAGATCAACCTCTGGACTTGTCACAACTGTCACGACCCCGACTCCTGCCACAACCTCGGGAGTCAAACTTTCCTTTGCTCTCAGCAACGTTTGCCTCAGACGTGTTGGTTGCACCTCGTTTTCTTCTCTTGGATTTTTTATTTAGGAGGCTATCAATCTTGACATCCATTGTCAACTTTCCATCTGAAGTCGAGTTGCTCAAGGTCACCACTAGGGTATCCCAACTGTCTGGTAGCAAACTTAGAAGCAATAGAGCCTGTAGCTCCTCATCAATCTTCTTCTCGATTTTTGAGAGTTGGTTCACAATGCCGTTGTAGGCGTTGAGGTGTTCAATCATGCTCATGTTGTCCTTGTATTCCAGCTTCACAAGTCAACGAACCAGGTGTGCTTTGTTCCTGGGAGTCTTCTTTTGTATCATGGATTCCAGCTTTGTCCACAACTCGTACGCGTTGGTGAACTTGGCAACGTGCTCAAAGAGGCTTCTGTCGATATATTTTTTTTATAATGGACACGGCCTTGTGATTCAGGACTTCCCATTGTTTTTAAGTCTTGCCTTCTAGCATTTGGGCTTATGCGATGGACTCATACAAGTCTTTGCAATACAAATGATCTTCCATCATTAGTCTCCAATAAGTAAAGTATTCAGTAGTCAACTTAAACATGTCTCCGTCGTGGACAATGCCACAGTCTCCATCTCGTCTCCTCAGAACCCTTTGAACTCCGACTCTGGTACCACTGTTGGGACGTGGTCCTCAAATTCAATGTGGAAGCGAAAATAAAAAATGCACAAAGGAGAGAGATGGAGAATAACACAACAATCTTTTAACGTAGAAAAATCTTCCTCAATGTGAAGAAGTAAAAAACCCACGGGACATTAGTTCATAATCAAACGTCCACTATGAAAAATAATGAGAACAAGATATCAAATTTCACCAACAAATGTTGGTACACTCAAACTTCACGTACAATGATAGTATTCACTAAAACTTCTTTAAAGAGGTCTTACTCTCAAACTTCTCTCTAGCGGTATTCTCAAATTTTCTCTCTCTTACTTTACAACTCTCACACAAACTATCCTTATATAGGAGAAGAGTGAAGGTTTTAGATCATCAATTATGGAGAAATATTTAACAACTCAAATGGTGTTATCCTTGAGCCTTGAACCAAGTGGGAGTCCCAACACCTTGAGTCTTGCACCAAGCATTGAAGGAAGAAACAACTCCCAACAAATATGTTACCCTTATATTATATTATTGTAAATTAAGAGAAATAAATAAATAAAGATTATTAAAAACTGAAATGGAATTAGAGACATAGTATAGTGATAATACTTTTCCTTTTATTTTTTGTTATCCTTCAAAATGTACAGAATTAAGACTCATTTGGCTATTTAGATTGAAAAATTTAAATCCTACTACTTGTATAGAATCATTTTTCTTCAAGATTTCTTCTAATATTTTTTGTGAAAACATATACTATATATAAAATTAGAATCGTGCTAGCATGCCTAAATTGCATGAATTCAAATGCAGTCTAGTTATAGGCATACGTAGTGGTTACACTTATCACACCCAATAATATATAAAACCCAACGCTATGTTTTCCCTAGCTACATAGGCAAACTCAGCAAATTAAACGTAGTGGTTACAGTCTAGCTTTTTCTTAAAATCTTGGATGCTAAATAAAATGTGATAACGTATGTTAAACGTACTTGGCCAAACTTATAATTCTTGCAACACATATATCTAGTCCAGTCAAATTGTAGAGAGATCAAGTGAGGGTTGGTAAATTAAATTAACCTACGTTATGAGATAATAGAGGCAAAATCATAAGCCAGAACATGATTTGCAATGATGCTTCATGAGTGAGAAAATCTCTGTTCAGTGAAACACAATAATTTGCTTAAAACCATGCGGTGGTGCGGTGCTCTCTCCTTTTAATTAATGCAAGTTTGTACCACTGCCAACAACTACATAACTCTACCACGATTAATTATTCACCAAATCTGAGAATTTCAAAAAGAAAAAACAATTCAAGGATTCTCCTTCTTTAATTTAATTTGATGAATTATGTTACGTATTTTTAAACACGCTTAGTAGCAAAAAACACGCTTAATTTCATAACTTGTCATAGTTAATATATATATATATATATATATATATATAAATTACTACTAGTTTCCACTTCAAAAAAATTATACTGGTTTCATTAAATTAAATTTTGTTTCTTGTCAAATTCAAATTTATATGGACATAAAAAAATGTTCAACTAATACCTTAAATATTTTATAAATTGCAGCAGCACATTTCTTACTTTGGGTTTCTTCCCAGTATCTGTACATTTTGGGCTAGAAATCGAATTAATATATTGGTTAAATATAATATTCTTTATCATATGGAATAAAAAAAAAGGATATATAAGTTGTAGTTTATTAAAAAAAAAAAAACCTGCACTGTGTTATATACACTTCTTTTTTCACTTTGTTGTATACAGCTATATATATTGCTTTTCAACAAATTAATTAAAAGAAATAAACCCCATTATATGATGACGCCATCGTAACCTACTGTAGATATATATCACGGTAGTTATAGTATATTAGGGGGACAGCTATGCTAGCTTTGGAAGCTCACCAAATCTGAAATTCCTTCTATTTTCAGTGAAGGAATCCAAGGTCACCAATCTCTGAATTAATTAAGTGGAACAGGGCACTATGACTTTTTATTTCTTTGCCTGTTACTCCAAGGCAAAGTAGAAAGGGACGACTATATAGTATCATGAAAAGAGAGAATCCAATACAAAGCACACATAGAAAGCTACATTGCGAACTAGCTTCCAAATAAAACAATACAAACTTGTAAATAAAATCTTTCAGGTGAATAATCATACGTAAGCCAAATTCTTCATTTGGCTACTAAATTTTTTCCTTAAGGTTTCCACATTTTAAAATATAGTTCACTTAATTGGGTTCGGATTTAATAATTAACTGTATTCAATCTAAAACACACGAACCTATGTTGGTGTGGTGTGCAGTTCTTTTGTCCCGGAAAAGAAAAGGAAAAAAAAAAAAAAAAGGAATTCATTTAGGAGAAGAGGTCATTGACCTAAGTTTAAAAATCCATTAAATTTGGTTAGGTGATGTCATAGACAGATGTTGAATTTTCGTGTCACATGATGTGATCCATCCTTGGATACTTTAATGATTGTTTAATAATAAATAATCAACCACCTTCAATCAATATTACTCGGCTTTTGTCAGTTTTGTGCTTGTATTTTTCTTTAATTCAGGTAATTAAAAATGGCATATAAATCAATATTTAAAATGTATTAAATAATATAAACGCATGGAAAAGTGAAGGGGATCGAATCTAAAGTAGCCCTTGGAAATTGAGCTGGGCATCTGGAATGCTAATATAGTTTTACTTTTATGTTTTTACCACAAAGTACAACACTTTGAAAAAGCCTATAAATGAATATAATGATGTAGACCTTCTATTAAAGTCGAATTTTCGGTAACTTTACCTCATGAACAATATTGCTTGCAAATGAATCAAAGCATCGTATTCATCATACGTGTATCAAATATAGCAAGAGATCTATGAGTTGAAGGGCATCCCGTAACAATTGCAGAGTTGTGAGTAAATGGTCCCTAAAAAAGCATATCACGTGCATAGATGCATTAAAGTTCCTATATATCCGAAAAACAAACCAAAGTTCCACGATACAAGTGTTATCTAAATTCTAATTCAAACCCAAAGAGTACTGAGTATATGTCCCCAACATAATATGTCTCGAAAAACAAAATATTTGGGTGAAAAAATTAAGAAAATAAAAGTGTTATCCTAGTCAAACAAATTACATATCACCAAAACAATAATAATTTAATAAACAAGTATATAAAATTATATTTATATATGCTTTTCATATATGTAATATATTAAATTTTCAGATTTTTAGCCATTAGTTTTTATTGTTATTTTGTTATCTGACTTTTTCAAATTTTTACATTTGATATCTGTTGTTAGTTTAATTTCATTAAATAATGATGTGACATTTTGTTAGTACAATACATCATCGCTTAATTGATGTAAAAATTGATTAACTTATCACATCATAATTTAACGAATCAACATTAACAATATGTTCTAAATATAAAAATCTGAAAAGTTTATATAGCAAAATAATAATAATAATAAGTAACAATATGAATAAAAAGAATATTACATGTATAAAAAACATATTTGAGTCATAAAATTATATTAAAAAATACCATTAAACTTGGGAGAAGTCTTTTTCTTATAAATAAGCCTCTGTATATTTTATTAAAACTTCAAAAAGCTAAATAGTAAAGTTCGTTAACTGGGAATGTGTTTGACGAGGCATTTAAAATTATCTTTTCATTTATTTAATTAACTTAATAATTTGACTAAATTAGGGTTATTTAGTAACTTGTATCATTTTAGTAGTGTTTGTTGAAATACTACATTTAGCATTTAAAAATATATGTTGTTAACTTGTTCTTTTCTGTATTTTTATTTTCATTATCTTATCATGATCCTCCTTCTATATCATTTGATGTCAGTTTAACAATTAGCTTTACCAAATATTTTTAATTCAGCTCATTAGTTTTAAACTTTCAACTTTGACTCAACTAACTTTTTTAATTTTTAACTAACTTATTCCCTACTTTTGTGTCAAACACACCATTAATAAGTAAAAACAATTTGTTTGACACAAAAGAGCTATGGGCCAAAACTGGAACATGCATGTATGATGTATAATATGGTTGTAAGTTCTTTTTTGCGATTTTTTTAACATTTAGTTCGTAACTTTTGAATAAAGCAAGGTCTAAAATGCTAAATTTATGTTACCAAAAAAAAAAAAAAAAACTCTAAAGAGGTTAACTATTATTAGAGAAGTTTCATGTATATATTAACAACTTAGCATTAATTGGATTATATATAGTTTCTGTTGGTAAAAATCTTAAGCAACTGAATTTAAATTTTTAATATAAACAACATTAATCGGTATTAATATATAATATAATATCATGATACATCATATTTACAAATAATTATACACTACTATTACATCAAACATTATTATACAAATACAATACACATATACATATTATTAGTACATACTCAATATTTATTAACAATTTATTTTCTATTAAATAATTTGTACCAGTAAAAGGAAATTTTAACTATGTAATAAAAAATCAATTATTTTAGTAAATGATATTTTTTTTAGACAACCCTTGTTACTTGGTAATCAATGCCTCATATCCATTGAAAAATTGTAATATTCGTGAGAATTAAGAAGCACCCATTAGTGAGATAGAAAGACACTTGGATAAAATAATGTGAAGTGTTATTTAAGTAGTGAGATAGTGACTGGTAAGAGTTTTAAGAAGAGTATTAAGTTTGTACAAGTATCATCTTTTTTCCTTGATGTGTTGATATAAGATCCAATGCATATTATAAAACTCTCTCAACGTCCACTCTTTGTGGGACACAAACCCAGATGGTAAGAGAAACACAACCCCCAAAAGTGCAGCCAAAGAAATCATTAAATAAAAAAGGAAGAGATTTGGTTTGATGATCTCTCTATAAACATCTCCCTAATAACCTTTTCTTACTACTTATCTTTTCTTTCTTCATTGTTTTCTTCAGCAGTGTTAGCTTCACTCACTTCATGCACTTAAAACCGATCAACATACACCCTTTTTGTCAAGAATGTCAAATCAAGAGTTCTTCTTTCTCACCAAAGATGACAAAGAAGATTTGAGAAAGTTCGAGATTGTGAAGAGACCTATGTTGGAGTTCCAAAGTAAGAATTGCAATGAAGCCCTTTCAAGCAGTTCCAACTCTCACCATTCACAAAAAGAAGAGAAGAAAAGCAATCATCAAGAGATCATAGAAGAGTGTCAACAACAGATCTGTAGAATAACAAAAGCTGATTCAGAATCAAGTACTTCAAAACTCAAAGAGGAAGAAGATGAAGAAGAAAAAGAACAAGAAGATGGGTTCAAAACTCCAACATCTTTGGACCACAAGATTCCTTTACCTTCACAATGCCCTCCTGCACCAAGAAAAACCAAACCTTCTCTGAAAAGAAAATCATCTTATTACAACAATCACTGCAACTACTGCAGGCACCCACTTGATCTGTCAAAAGAGGTGTTTGAATTATTGTTCCCAACCCAACATTCTAATCCACTTTCTGCCTCTCAACAAAGCAAAAAGAAAGTTCGAAGTCAAGAACATAAGTGATGATGCAATAATTTTGGTGCAAAAACTACATGCGCCATAACCATCAGTCTCTTAAATGGATATCTGTATATCAACAGATTAGTTTCTGGCTCGGAATATTGATCAACGAAAAAAAAAATACAGTTTCTATGTGCATAACTCATAATATCAGGTGCAAGATTTTGGTCAGTATCATTTTTTTCTTTTTGGTGGTTATAAATTAATTTAATTTCCCTAGCTTGGACCTTTAATTTGTTTGTTCTTGTTGAGACCTTGATTAGTATATATATTCTTAGAACGATTTGTTAAGGTGTAATCCGAAAAGATAAAGGTCTTGATGAAAAGATTAATCTGAAGTGTGAATGGAAGATGTAGAATTTCTAACTGTAACTACTGTACGTTCCGACCAGTTGTTAATTAATTACTTTTGTACCAGTTAAGATGTTGGTGCTACATGTATAAACATCAGGTATATTCTAATAAAGGAAGAGAATTTATTCTTTTTTAATTTTATCATTAGAAGAGAATTTATTCTCTGATGTAAGTTTATTTTGAACAAAAAAACAAAATGAAGATTCATCTTAATTAGTTAAAGTGTGTTACGTTTGGTTATCGTTTTCTTTCTGAGATTTTTCCTTCTTGTTTACACTTGGAGAAGTTGTCTTCGGATTCCAAAAGATAGAGGGAGCAGAAACATTTGCTAGTGCTGGAAACCTAAATGATTATGTTCTTGCACTAATGGCATGTAGTGAATTTGATTGTACAGAAATTATTATATAACACGATTTTTCTGTTCTTTTTTTGTTTGTGCGTTTGCAGGTGTATGTGTGTGTATATCGAATAAAAAAAGGAATAATCCTTATTTGTGAAATCCCATATGACTATTTTAAAATATATAATTAATGTGTAAGGATTAAATTTGTGCGTAATATATAGTTTAACTTAATTAATGTAATTGAAGTGCCAAAACTAATTTTCATTTTATATATAATTAAAATAGTTTTTTTCTCTCTTGACTTTTCAACTAATTGAAATATAGTATGACGTAAACCATCTTAGCAAATCAAATTAATTTGTCAAAAATAAAAAATCAAATCAAATTAATGTCCTCCGTCCACAGACGCACATATTTATAGAAAATTGCCACGTTGCAATGATATATACATATATATAATAAAACAAACAATAAAATAACCATATTTACGGACTTATAAATAATGGGTAAATAGAAGCTTTTTTTTTTTTAATGAAGCCTTTATTTTTTTTTCTTCCCGTTAGACATATATAGATGTCTCTATCACTTAATCACATACGTACATATGATATGTTAAGTTATTTGTTTATGTTGGGGATAACACTGATAGTTAATATTTATTTATATTACAAAAAGTGGAATCTAAGACGGTTTTTAAATCCATTCTAAGACGATTTTGGATCCGTCTTTGAACGAAACGACTTTGAAAGTGGCCGCTTTCCAAGACGATTTCCAGACCGTCTTTGTATGCTTTTCTTTTCTTTTTTTTTTAAATTTTTTTTACCCTTTCTAAGACGGTTCTGAGATAACCGTCTTAGAATGTAAGACTTTATAGACGACTCCCGCTCGAACCCGTCTTTATATGCTTTTCTTTTCTTTTTTTTTTAAATTTTTTTTACCCCCTTTCTAAGACGGTTCTGAGATAACCGTCTTAGAATGTAAGGCTTTATGAACAGCCCGTCTTTGTTTGCTTTTCTTTTTTATTTTAATTTTTTACACTTTCTAAGACGGTTCTCGGATAACCGTCTTAGAACATAAGGCTTTAAAGACAGTCACAGTTAGAACCATCTTCGTTTGCTTTTTTTTTTTTTCTAGCTTTTCTTTCCTTCTGGTTTCTAATCATCTTATTAATATAATGTCCATGATTTAATAAGAATACTAACAGCTGTCCTTATGGCACTAATTAAAATTTAAAATAAAATATTAGATAAAAAATTATATAAAATATATAATCTGGATTAATTGTTAGTAATTTAAAAATAAAAATCCAAGTGACTGATTCATCTGATGTTTAATTATTCATTTACTCCCTACTACAAATACTTTCCCTTTTATCTCTATACTTAACATGTCCTTTGAGTATTTGCACATATCATTTTTAATTCCTTTTAATCCCTACGTTGATGATCAAAAGGAACTAGGAATAACATGTGTAGGGACTAACATGAGATGTTTTTAAATACAGGAACTAAGAGTAACTAAACCTTAATTTAACAATGGTCAACATATCAAAATAGAAATAATAACGTAAGAGTGAAGAGAAAGGGAAAACTGTTATCTCTAGTAAGCTTCAAGCATTGATGAGCGTGTGCCAAGCTAAGGAATTTATATGCATTGTGTACCTGAAGTGTGGCTTCAAGAGCTTGTGTATTGGGTGAAGAATACTCAACTGCCTGTTTGTGGCTATAATGAACGGTTCAATTACTGCGTGAGT
>PYAF01005742.1:513253-532308 GCA_007407185.1 Glycine tomentella
TAAGCTCTTTTCAGCCTATTTTCAAAATTCGTAGAAAATCTATTTTAGGGTTTTCTTCCCTCAATCTTGCTAATATTTTGTTATCTAAAAGTATTTTGCCCCATACTGATGTTCTCATAATTTCTAAGTTCATCTTGGTCAGTTTTGACCTAAGGGCATTTTGGTAATTTACTACTCTTGGGACGTAATGGTAATTATCAAATTTGTCCAAGGGTATTTAGGTCATTCTACCCTAAAATATCTTACTAAAATATCTAGGACTCATTGGTCATTTCAAAAATATCTAAGGGCAAAATGGTCATTTTGACCCTAGGGACATATTGGTCATTTCTAAAATTGTCTAGGGGTAAAATTGTCATTTTTACCCTAGGGACATAATCGTCATTTCTGAAATTGTTCAGGGGCATAATCGTCATTTGCCCTATATCTTTTGTACTGCCCCTAATTAATATTTCACCCCAGAAATTAATTGTTCTTCTTCAAAATTTTGGGGTGTTACAGGGAGACAAAGGGGAGCAAGGAAATAATTGGAGGAAAAAATGGTCTTTTTGCATGTTTTTTTGAAAAAGAGGGAGGTGGAAAGAGTAAAGAATAACTCTAAATTCTCAAACTTCATCCTCTTACAAATCCTTCTACTACCTTTTATGGTAAGTTTTAAATGTATTTTATAATTCCAAGACATTAAATACTTTTAATTTTTATTCAATATTTACCATAAGAGGTAGTAGAAGGATGAAGTAGGAAGATATAACATTACTCAAGAGTAAAACATAGGGTGATAATAGCAGGGGCCTCTCCCAACAAATTGGGCAACTTTACCCAAATTCAGGTACCTTTTCCTGGGACATGCATCTTGCACCTAAATTCTAGAAGGTTTTAAGAGATCATGGAAGATAGCTTAAGTCATCAAGATGTAAGTCACCAACCTTCGTCAGTGGAATGTGTTTGAATTTTAGTTCTATTTAACTGAACCTACTCATATTATTTCTCCATTTATCTATTAAAAAGTGCAAAGTCCAGTCAACATATTTTTTGGGCTAAAATATATTTTTTGCCTCTATAAAATTGGTAAAGTTTAATTTTAGTCACTGCAAAAATTTTTGTCCTTTTTTCTTCATCACAAAATCATAATGTGTGACTTTTTGGCTCCGAACGAGGTTCGGTTATATCCAAATCTATGTGTTAATGTTTGTCCACTAAAAACTGGATATGTGTGTGGCAGCTTTTTCCTTTCTTTCTCTTTCTCTTTCATAGAGGCAAGTGATTGAAGTGAACCACCAAATGTTCGCGACACTCGGGGTTGCAAATGGGTTGGTCGTGACCAGTTTCAACTAAGCGATATTCGGCCGTTGTAGTTTTTGGAGGCGCGTGACAGCGAGGAACTCTCTTTGACACCTTCCACCAAATCCATTTGTTGTGGCATTGTGTTGGTTCTTCAAACGTGCAGCAAGGCCCTTATGCACGTGTGCAATGCATGGCACGGATTCTTCAACCCCGTGCATAAGGCATTGCTTTGACTGTGAGATCCAAGAGGCCACCATGATGTCATTTTAGACATTGTGGGTTCTTCAAATCTGGGGATTTTTTTAACCTATAGAATGAGGGTTTCTTCAAAAAAAAATTATTAATATTATTTTACTTGGTCTTTGATAAAAATGATGGGGGATGATGGTTTTTTAATTTTTGGGGTGCAATTATTTCCTTTGGGATTTGAATTGGTGTTTCTATTAATGTTTTAGTGGCCAACACTTCGATTGCTGCATATAACAAGTGTGGTGACGTGTGCTCAGTAGAAAAGTTGTTTGATGAAATTATAAAGTATTTAGGGATTTTCAAATATGGAGGTGGTGGCTATTTGGTTGGAGGTGTGGTGGTTATTGTGTCTACAGGTTGTGGCAGTTAAAAAATCGCCACAAATTGTATTGTGTTTCTTGTATTGTTATTTTTTTTCTTGCAATCTACTCAATTTTTAACCACAGAAATATTTTAAAATTTAAAATAAAAAGAATGTCAAGTAGGTTCCAATATAATTGACTCTTGTTTTGAACTCAAAAGTCACACATTATGATTATACAAGGATGAAAAACGAACAAAAAATTTTGCAGGGACTAAATCCAAACTTTATCAATTTTCCATGAATGAAAAACATATTTTAGTCTATTTTTGGTCCATCTTTTTTACTATTATTTTGTTCATTTATCTTTTAAAGTATTTTTTTTGGTCCTTCAACTCTCAAATTTGAGTTAATTCCTTTCAAAATAGTGTTTGTTTTCAATTTTGGGCAAGATTTTAAATCTTATTTTTACCAATTCGAGACATAAAACTTGTTCCTTTAGGTTAATTTACATGAAAATTATGGAACCTACCTATTCGAACCAAAAAGGACAATAAGCATGGTAAAAAAATCGTATGAAAAGTTACTCTCACAAACAACCTAAAAATTGAAAAATTTTAATACAAGATTCTTTTCAGTTGCTTGGAGGACTCATTTTTCACCATTTTTATGGTCCTTGTTGGTTCAAATATTAGTTGAGTTTCATAATTTTTATGTAAGCTAATTTAAGGGGACAAGTTCATCATGCCTTGAATCAATAAAAAATGTTCAAAATCGTGTCCCAAAATAAAAAACAATAATTGTTTTAGAAGGATAACATGAACTCAAATTTGAGAGTTAAAGGACCAAAATGAATATTTTATAAGATAAAGGACCAGAACTAATTTTAGTAAAAATATAAAGAACCAAAAATACATTTTATTTGTAAAAATATAATAATTGAAACTAAAATATGTAATAAAACAATTTATTTACAAAAAAAATTGCAAGAGTTGAAAACTAATTAAAAATTATAATTATTCCAAAATATATTTTATCAATAAAATAAAATTAAAATTCATAGAAACATATATCATATTAACATATTCATATTTTTCATTTCACATTTGTCAACTATTTCAATAGATAATGTTATCAGACACTTTTATCTATCAACTAGTTCTTAAACTTTTAGTTAAATTTTTAGTTTTTCTGTAGAGAGAGTTCCGATGAGAATACGAGATGTCTTTTTAAGGCAAGAAAATGAGAGTTCTTAATTCAAACTTTCATTCACCATTATTATACAAAAAATAGAATTGTTGAAGTGGTGTATGTTATTTTTTATGGAAACCATGATAGGTCCAACAATGTCAAAGAACCTTTGCAAGGAATAGAAGACCCAATAACTAAAGCAAGAGATAAAAAGTTAAAGAGGTTTTACAAGGCTTAGTCATGGAGTATTGGAGGTACAAGATAAATATCCAACTAAATTTGAGTCACTGAATATTATCACATGCTTGCAACTTAAAGATAATTTTAGCCCAACTCAAGATTGCCACATATGTGGCTGAATCTTCTTTGGCCTGGTTACTTAGTTTTGGGTTGACCAAACAATCAAGGCCCACTTTTCTATTTTCTATGAATTTTGTAGTTATGTTTTAGGTAATTTCATATGACTCTTGATATGTTTTTAGTCAATTAGGCATGACAAACAAACTCATACCTGTAGGTACTACCTCACCCTGAGTTTGACGAGGAAACCTCACTTTGACGAGGGACGGGGATGTGCATACCTACCTTGTACTCGTACCCGTCGCCGTACCTGATATGTGTAGTAACTAAATTATCTCTATTTTATGTAATATATTACTTAATTAGCCTTTTGTCATTATTTGTCTTTGTAACTGAAGTGAATACTCATGTCACTATGGGATTTTTATTACAATAATTACGAGGCCTTGATTGATTCTTATGTTCATTTGATGATAGGACTAAAAGTTTGGGATTGGATATGCATATGATAGAGTGATACAACCTTTTTTTCTTGAAAAAAAAAAAATATATATATATATATATATATATATATATATACATATGGTGACACTATTTTACACAATAATAATTACCAGACCATGATTGTTTCTATTTTTCTTCTTAAAATTAAGTTTTTATTATTGGGGAACCAAAACCCATACCCCTCAGGGATGAGGATGGAGATGGAAATGGGTTTTAGTAGGCGGGGACAGGGATAGGGACGAGAACCCACATGCTCGTCCCGCCCCGCCCCATTGTCATGCTTAGGGTCAATTATAATATTTTTATTTGCTTCCTAAACCATTATAGTGATTAGTGAGGCTTTATTTCAAGTGAAAATTTAATATAAGTGTGAATTTAATTCATAGTGGGAATTAATTCCTAGTGGGATGTCTAGAGGAAATTCAAGCCTATAAATAGAGAAAAGTTTGACTTTTGAGACAAGTTGAATCTAAATGAAATATGAGTTTTCTCCTTTTTGTTGAATTACCCTTGGTTCGTAGACAAAGAACTAAATCTGATCTTATCAAAATAACTTATGGCAATAAACCTATGATTTATTACTCACATTCTCAACTATTTCTTAAGTATGACATCAATATCCTTCCCCTAAAAAAATAAATTCAATTCCTAAATTTTGAATTTTTTGAGACGATTCATCCCGTTTTCGTGTCCATGTCATTTTCGTTGAAGTATATGTTCTTGCAACTCTAGAAATAAAATATTAAAAAATACTAAAAATGTATAGGAATTTAATATCGTTAAATAAAAAGATTTAAGAGTTTTATTATTTTGGGTAGAATATGTTTGGGATCCCTGTAAAATTTGAAAAGTATTAATTTTATCCACATAAATTTTTTTGTATTAATTTGGTCCCAATAAAAATAAAATATATTTTTGTTGGTCCTTAGTGATAATTCTGTTGGATGGTAATCTAATGTGTCTAAGAGACTTTCACATGTAATTCGATTTCATACAAATCAAACAATTTGTGGAGGTTAAAAAACTCCAAATTGAACTAAACTATTTTTGGTAGCCAAAAATCCCCAAAAATTGCAATTTTCATCATGTCCTGAATGATTTTCTTACACTTTCCAATGAGATTAGTGGAAACGATAAAGCACCAATTGGTTAATTGGTTCTGGTGTCTTCAAAGTGTGATTGGAAAGGTAAAAAAATAAAACACTTATACCCATTAGTAACGACATGTAACCATCTAACGAAATCATGACTAAGGATCAACAAAAATATTTTTTATTTTTACAAAAACCAAATTAATACAAAAATTTTATGAGAACAAAATTAATATTTGTTAAATTTTACATGATTCAAACATATTTAACCCTACTATTTTCTCCAGGAATAACGTGCGGTGGGAATTTTCTCGATCAAGCCTGCTGAGCTTGTGATTTATTGTGTAGTTAGACTAATTTTAAGCACCTTTTAAGTGCAAAATAAACTAATCCAAAATTCATCACTCCCTCAAATGGACCTATGCAATTCTAGGAGTGACAAAGTGACTACGTGTCAATGAAGATGTGATACATTATTACTTTCCTCTCTCATAACATAAGCTGCTTCATTAATCATTGCTAACCTGCAACTACATTGTGCTTCCTAATCAATTGTTGATTTCAATATTAGAAGTGGTTTTGTAAGGCAACATTAGGGCACCACTGAAATTTTGTTGTACCAGAGACTAAATATGATGTTTTGTGTAGATCTTTTGGTAAATCTTATCATGTTTTGCAAAATCATTACAATAAATATGAGATTGGAATAAAACATGTTTGTTACATTTCCATGGGATTATTGAAAGATATCATATACTCTACTCAGTAACTTCTATTCTCACTTTCTTTTTCTCATAAAATTGGAAAACATTTGAATTTTGGAAAACCTTCCCATAAATATGAATATCTAGCCAAACATGTGTTTCATTTTATCGTTAACATTCCTGCAAATGTTATTCCTGTAAAAAATAACTAGATATTTGAAACAAGCATCACCTAACATCAACATGTTTTCAGCCTTCAAAGTAAAGATATCCAAGGAATTGAGATAATACTGAAGCTTGAAAATGGCTGCACCACTAGAAGGCTTAGAAGCAAATGTATAAAGGTTAAGATCATTATTGTTGATATCACCCGTCCACACTAGACTGGTAGAAAAGTTCCTGAAATTGATTTGGAATCTCTCATTAACTACTTGCCTATATTCCAATGTCTAACTATGTTTGCTATATCATTACAACAAAATTGACTTATACCTACAAACAAAATTCGTCACTACTAGTCAATAATCTGTAGGTGAAAGTATAATTGACATTTACCTGTGGACACTCTTCACGTCAACTTTGAAGGGTCGTATTGTGACGGTTATTAGTTTGTATGTACAAGTTTTACCTACGAACATATCTTTACCTATGATTATATTTGTCTTTCACTATAGGTAATACTTACAATTTATTCTAAGTGTAGGTAAAAGTCATTAACGTATACCTACAACCTCTAACTGTAGGTAAAAGTCATTAAAATATGCCTACAACATCCAATTGTAGGTAAAAGTCATATGATAATGGTTTAAACTAAATATATTTTATTTTCTTATTATTAAATTTTATGAAAAAACATTAAAATTGAAGGAAGGATTATTGAATAATGAATAATATACGAAACTTAACAATCTAGATATTTTGAGCTAAGCAAAGTAAATTCTTAATCTAGGAATGCACAAGATAATATCTAAATACCAATCATTAAAAGTGATAACAAGCTATCACAATTGACAGAAAAATTATTAAAAGAGTTGTCTTATTCACCAACTCAATGCCAAATCACACTTTGTCCAGTACAATTCCAATAACCAACTTGTAAATTCTCAGCCAAAAGCACCAATATATCCTCGTTAAAGTTCACAAACACATCTTTTACAACAAAAAAGACTGCTATAAGTTCAAATAGAAGTTTTTTCTTTCTTTTTTTACATGAAGGATGCATCTTGCTATCTAATTTTCCTTGAGAACTAGTTTGTTTAGTAACTAGAATCTTCCCTGAAACAATAATAGTAGCAACAAATTGCAAACAAATTTTAGTTTCAATATCTTTCCTTATGATTATTAAGGATTCCAATCACTAATAAAATTGATGAAGAAAGTGTACACAAATTTTAGTTTCAATAATAGTAAAGAAAATTGTTCACCTAAAAGTACATTGATTACTAACCTTTTAGTTAGTGAATATCTATCTATCACTTATCACATCTAAAGTTCATTTGTTTCTTGCGATGGATGAAAAGAGAAAGTCATCATCATCAAAGCAACTCTACTTCAAACTCCCCTCTCCTTAGAAGCTTGTCTCAAAAGAGTTATTCATCTTCCTCCAAATGCAATAACAATAATCTTCCTAGGAGTTTAAAAGAATTGTGACTATCATAGACACTAGTTTAAGTAACACCCATATTATTGTTCTGCAAAATCTAATATCGAAATTGTGGCAAAACATAAACTACAACATCACAAACAATCAAGCTCAAATTTCACTGTTTATCCCTTAGATCTATGCAGACAACAACAGTAATAAATCAACTAAAATATAAAAGCAAAGCAAGTAAGGAAGGGGGGAGAAGCTTACCTACTTTTGGTCACATCTCTTTCTCACCTCATGACATGTTTATGTGACCAAAACAAAAAATATAAAAATTAGAAGACAATGCCTATGGTTTAAAATCAAACAACACCCTACAAAAACAAAACCACACTGAAATCGACACAAAATAAACAACACCGCTCCAAAACGAACAAGGCGTAGAATAAAAGAGGGGAAAGGGGGGGAATTGAGAGCACGCAGCGGAGTTATCAAAATGTTGTTAACTCCATGGAGAATTGCAAGATGAGGTTCCAAAATGAAGATGTAATGGAAGGAAACCCTAGTGGGTGAGAAAGAGTTGTAGAGAGAGAAGTTTGTGAAGGTGCGGTGTGGGATTAGAGAAGAATTGAACTACCGTGGGGTGACTTATTGTAGCGTCAACATTGCATTTGAGGTCTACGGTGCGATGCTATACATCTGCATTCCCCCAGATCTGTCACCATTAGGATAAGGGGAGTTGTTCTCTTTCTTGTAGCAGCCTTAACTTAATTATTCTCTAATAGAAACCTGTTAATGCATCGCATAAAAATTATCAATTAAAATAGAAGATATTTCCAATTAATTCTTTATTCTAAAGTGTTACTTTTTAATAAGATAAAAAAGATGGAAAATAAATATGTAAAGAAAACTACAATATTCCCCAGTATTCACGTTCATAAATAAAAAAGGCCTTAAATTATGAAAATGATATGTGTCCTTTTTTGGTAGTAAAAATAAATAAACATTATCATCTTTTAATTAGATGGGGTTTGGAATGGTGATTTGGATTCGATGGAGGCTGCTAAGCTAGCATAGCAGGGAATAATATTTAGCAAATCATCTACTAATTGTCACATTGAACTTTTGATTATTTTCACTGTGAAAGGCGACTAGCTAATAATTTTCAAATATTCAAACACGAAAGTCATCTTCATTAAATTTTGGGTATTCCTAATTTTTCATTTCTCGTCTTAATACATGAATGGATTTCCTAACACTGTCTGATATTTGTTGTCATTGGAAGACTTAAAATTAAAAAGACTTGTACTACATGACCCATAGCAGCCTCAATAATATTTAATTTGAAGTTTAATATTAACTAAATTTTTTGGTCATGCACTTTACTAAATTATTTGATGATGATGGAACTTATTATATTATTAAATATTAAAGCTAATCCATTCAATCTTTCTTGAGATATTGTTGATCTTAAATAAGATTTAATTAATTTTAGTTTTGATTTTTTTTTTCATCAGAAGCAACACTTACTGGAATTGTTAACATTATTCTATAAGCAATAAAAGCATTCGGAAAAGCATCAATTTTTTATATAATTAAGTATATCAATCGGTGCATCATTTTCTACTTCTATAATTTCTCTTACAATTTTTAGTTTTGCAAATAAATCTAATCCATCAATATTCGAATGATTATTATGTTTTAATGAACGTTCAAGGTTAAGACAATATTATTTTAAATTATCACTATCCAAAGACTTCAATTTCTTAATGCTAAATAGAAAACAAAAAATATCTTCATATATTTTAAATTATTCAAATCTATTAGTTAATGTGGTAATTGCTTGAACTATTATATACAAGAAGCAATCAATTTTAAATAATTCTCTAGGCAATTTTAAAACTTCATTATCAATATTCTCATCAAATTGTTTTTTTTTACAAATAACACGTTTTTCACAAAACTTATGTTCTATATTCTATTTCAGTAGCAATTTCTTTGGCATAAATTATAGCATTTTCAAATCTATCTTCTGTATATTTTTCAAAAAAAGATATAAGACCTTTCAATTGTTTAATAGCAACATCCATACTCATATCTTTGGACGACAACTTTTTAGTAATGGAATTTACAACAAATAATATGTCATACCAAATAATGTAGTCACACTTAACAAAAACTCAAAAATTTCAAGCTCATAAGTTGCTAAACAATCCGCTTTGCCTTTTATTTTAAGATCGTCATTAATTTCACCTAATTTTAATAAAGCATTTGTTATTTGTGGAGTTTGAAATCTTAAAATACTTTCAATACGACTTTTTATTGTGATTGTCACAATGATTTGAGAGTTAGGCTTTGAATATGATCTTGTAGAATTTTTCATCTTTTTCTTGAAGAAGAGAATAAAGTATATATGTGTTGTAGTACTCCAAAAAAAGATGTAGTTTTGGGACAAGAGTTAGCCATATCACAAAGTACCAAATTTAGACTATGACGACCATAAAATGATCGAGGATTAATGTCTAAAATTCTTTTTGCACACCTTGATGTTTTCCTTTCATATTTGATCCATTACCATGACCTTGTCTCTTAAGTTACTAATATCAAGTCCAATATTTTTTATTTCATTCATAATAGCATCAAAAAGGTCTTTTCTGTTGGGTGTAGGGGGAGCTCGAAGAAAATCAAGTCAAGGATGAAGCCTATGCCTTTGAAGAAAGATTTTAGCTTTTCACATACCAAGGGATTTGTAATTTGTTAAGTATTTGAGAGGCTGATCTTATGATCCTTGCATTGCATGAACATGATCATTAATATGCATACATGATTTTACTAAAGCATAAAGTTGTTCATGTTTAAAAAAGAAATGAATTTCTCATGGTTAAGTTTTTGGAAAAAAAATGTCACTACCTTAATCGATTACCAGTTTGTGTAATCTATTAAAAAGCCATGCATAACACTTTAATCGATTACAATCATATTGTAATCGATTATACAGCATAAAACACAAAGCATGCATAACTGCTTTAATCGATTACCAATCAATCGTAATCGATTACATAGCCTTAAATCAAAATAATGCATGACTGCCTTAATCGATTACCATTCACTCGTAATCGATTACACAGGCTTATTTCGAAACCAAGGCTGATTGGTTTAATCGATTACAACTCGTTTTTATCGATTACTTTGTTCTTAAATCTTTTCCAGTTTGTGCCAAGAACACTTTAATCGATTATTTGGAATATTAATCGATTACATGAGTTAATTTAATCGATTACTTTGGTGATTTAATCAATTATATTCAGTTACAGAAGTTGGTTATAAATAGTTTGTGAGTTTTTCTAAAACTCACAACACTTGACTTCAAATTTTCAAAGTTTTCATAAGCATTTTGAAAGTAAGAAAAGTTCCTCTGAGTTAGAAAGTTCTTGTCCCACACTCTTAAATCTTCATGGTGTATTGAAAGATTTCTTGGGCAAGATTTTCAAAGAAGCTTTTGGAGAGAAAGTTCTGAAATTTGTTTTTTTTTTTTCAACTCTGATTGGTAAATCATATTCATTGGATCATCAGGCTGTCTCTCTCTATTAACTCTTGTTGTAAATTTATTTATGTATTTTTGGTTATTTGAAACGATTACAAAGAATTCTTGAAGCTTTTTCTAGAGTGGGTTTCTCTATAGGGAAAGAATAGAGAAGGGTTCTCTATGTCTTGATCACTAGGATTCTAATAGTGTTTTAGATTTCTGTTATTTATCTAGGTTTGATAAAAAGTGATTGTTGTAAAGCTTGTAAGAACTGAAATTTGTTAATAGTGAAACTTTAATCTAGTGTTGATTAGAAGAACTAGATGTAACTTCTCTTGAGAAGTGAACTAATATAAATTCTTGTGTTGATCTCTATTCTTTAATCTCTTATTGCTATCTTGATCTGATGTTCTTGGTGAAATCTTTATTACTTAAGAAGTTAACTTTTTGCAATTGTTTTCTTGGGCTGAGTAGTTTTGATTGATTTGAGGTATTCTTATTTTAATTGTGATTAAGATCCTTTAACTCTAATTTTCTAAAGATTTTTAAAAAGGCCAAGTTTAAACCAATTCACCCCCCTCTTGGTTATTGTGTGTATTCTTATTGTTTTCAATTGGTATCAGAGCAGGTTCTTGAGTGTTATTCAAGATCACTATCTTTATTTAAAAAGAAAATGAATACCACACAAATTACCTTTAAGGAGGGTGTCTCCCTCAATCGTCCTCCAATGTTTGAAGGAGAGAATTTCAGTTTTTAGAAAAATAGAATGCAAATCTTCATTCAATCAAATGACCTAGGTGCTTGGAATGCAATAGAAAAAGGTCCTTTCATTCCTATAAAAACTGTTGGTAATGATATGATTCCCAAAGAATGTGATGAAATGATAGATGCTGAAAAGAGAGTTGTTCAGTATGATTTCAAAGCTAAGAACATTATTACTTCTGCACTTTCTTCTGGTGAATTTTTTAGAACTGTTAGGTGCAAAAGTGAAAAGGAGATGTGGAAGATGTTAGAAGTAACCCATGAAGGTACATATGAAGTAAGAAGATCAAGGAAGCATGCTTTGATCCATGAGTATGAAATGTTCAAGATGAACACCACAGAAAACATATCTCAACTCCAAACAAGATTCACCCACATAGTAAACCATCTTCTTGGTCTTGGGAAGATTTTTGATGATGAAGAATTGAACATCAAAATCTTGAAGTGCCTCACAAGACCATGGCAACCAAAGGTGACAACAATCAAATAATCAAAAGATCTACCCAAAATGTCCATGGCTGCACTTTTTGGTAAGCTTCTTGAGTATGAACTTGAAATATCACAACTAACACATGCAGAAGATGCAGACAAGAAACACAAAAGCATAGCCTTGAAAGTTGCATCCTCTAAGATGGACGATGAAGAAGACTCAAGTGAAGAACATGGTGATGACAACATAAATCTAATAGTCAAAAAGTTCAGCAAGTTCATGAGAATGAACAAGAACATAAAGTTCACAAAGTTCAACAACAACAATAACAAAAAGAGTGACAACAACAACAACACAAATTTCACTTGCTTAGAATGTAGTAAGCCTGACCACATTAAATCTAAATGTTCTATCTTTTTGAAGAAGCAATTAGGTGAAAAGAAGACAAAGAAAGAAGGAAAGCCTAAAAGTGCCTATATAGCATGGGAAGACAATGAGTCAACAACTTCTGAATCATTAAGTGAGAAAGAAGAATCAAATGTATGTTTCACTTCCACAATAAGTGAAGATGATGAATTCTCAAGTGCTGAAACAGAGGTAAATTCTGAATTTGATCAAGTTGTTGATGCTTTCCATGAAATGCATGAAGAGGCTAAAGAGATTGCAAATCCAATAATAGGCTAAAAGGAAATCTTAGATGGCATATCTCAAAACTTGCAGAAATGCAAATTGAAGTTTGTAACTTGAAAGAAAAAAAATGAAAAACTTGTTTCAAGCTACCAAATGAATGGATGTGTATGTGCTTCTTCTTCATCAAATGTTGACAAATGCAAAGCTTTGCAAGAAGAGTTTGATGAGTTCAAAAAGAGTCAAGGTGAAAATCATATGTTATTACTTTCAGAAAATAATTACTTGGTTGATCTTTTGAAAAGGCTTTATAAAGGAAAATACAATTTAGCTGAAATTCTAAGTGTGCAAAAGTATGCTGGACATAATTCTGGGTTGGGTTACAAACATGAATCAAAATCTTTTGGAAAAACCAAGTTTGTACCTCCAAAATAGAAAATTCAAAAAGTTGTTTCAAAAACAAAGTTTAATCAAATGACTCATTTTGAAAGAACATCAAAAGCTGTTACTTGTAACTATTGCATGAAGAAAGGTCACACATCTCATAGGTGCAATGCTAGGAGATTCTATGTGCCAAATGGAGATTGCATTTGGGTGCCAAAGAAAAAGAAAATAGCTAACACCTATGGACCCAACCTCAATTGGGTACCTTTCTTTATCACTTGATTTGAACTTTGCAGGTGTGTCTAAGAGCAAAATCATCACTATGGTAACTTAACAGCGGATGCTCTAGACACATGACAGGTGACATATCCATGCTTACAAATTTGACTCTCAAAGATGGAGGATTTGTCACTTACGGAGACAATAACAAAGGAAAGATAGTTGGTGAAGGAAATATAGGAGACAACTTTAAAAACCAAGATCAGAAATGTTCACTATGTGGAAGGTTTAAAACACAATCTCCTAAGTATAAGCCAACTATGTGATAAAGGATTCAAAGTTTCATTCAATGACAATTGTTGTATGATATGTGATTGTCAAATCGGTGAGGTGATTCATATAGGTAAAAGAAAATAATGAGTTTGAG
The DNA here is from genome assembly GCA_007407185.1 of Glycine tomentella. Taxonomy (NCBI): domain Eukaryota; kingdom Viridiplantae; phylum Streptophyta; class Magnoliopsida; order Fabales; family Fabaceae; genus Glycine; species Glycine tomentella. The sequence goes on from PYAF01005742.1 coordinate 526,841, forward strand.
ATGTCTATGATGGGAGAATTGACATTCTTTCTTGGACTTCAAGTGAAGCAAATTAAGAATGGAACATTCCTAAGCCAAACTAAATATTTCCTAGAAGTGATCAAAAGATTTGACATGGAGAAAAGCAAAGATGCTGCAACTCCAATGGCAACACCAACCTACCTTGATTCAGATGATAGATGCAAGAGTGTTGATGAATCAAAATACAGAGGAATGATTGGATCCTTATTATATTTGACTACAAGTAGACCGGATATCATGTTGAGTGTGTGTTTGTATGCAAGATATCAAGCAAATCCCAAATAATCACACCTCACTGCAGTTAAAAGAATCATCAAATATCTCAAGTCAACACCAAGAATTGGTCTTCGGTATCCCATAGGTGCATTACTCAACTTAATTGGATATTCTGACTCTGACTTTGCAAGGTGTAAATTGGATAGAAAAAGTACTGGTGGAACTTGCCACCTATTAGGTGGCTCACTAATATCATGGCACTGCAAGAAGCAATCTTGTGTTGTTCTATCAACTGCTGAAGCTTAGTATATCTCTACTGGAAGCTGTTGTGCTCAAAGCCTGTGGTTGAAGCAACAACTACAAGATTTTGGTGTAGAGTTAAAAGAAATACCCTTGCTATGTGACAACACAAGTGCCATCAACATATCGAAGAATCCAATAATGCACTCAAGGACCAAACACATTGAGATAAGATACCATTTCCTCAGGGATCACATCCAAAAGGGTAACATCAAAATTGATTTTATTGATACACATAATCAATTGGCTGATATATTCACTAAATCCTTGGCTAGAGATAGATTATATACACTTAGAAACATGCTAGGTATCCTTGATGAGTCTAACATATGCTAGCATGCTTGTTATGTGCTTGTCTATATGATATTGCATCTTATTTGGTTATTAATCACATATGTTTCAAAATTTGAACTATGTTGCATAATCATTGTTCATTCTGTAATATTGACTATAATAATTGATTACTCATCGAAATAATCGATTACTTGTGCATTAAAGGCCCTTTTACAAACAAACTTGTGCTTAAGTAATTGATTACCTTGACGAATTAATCGATTATTTGTTGTTCAAATTGAATCCTGTAAAAATTGAACTCTGGAGTAATCGATTACAGTAACAAATTAATCAATTACTGGTCATTCGAAACTTATTTTGAATTAATTTCTCACTGGAGGAATTGATTACAGTGTGTTACTCTGGCTTGAATTCTCATTGGAGTAATCGATTACACTACGATTTAATCGATTACACCTTGTTGCAGTGTCTCTGTTTACTTACAAATTAATCGATTACGAGCTTGTGTAATCAATTATCTATGGCGTTACTACAAAATCAACAAATTTTTTGGAAATCAAAACTGCCCAACTGACTTCAAATTCAAAATTCAGATCTGCTACTAAGCAATTAAGCTTCTGAGTGTTTGAAATAGCTGTTACCCACATTCAAGTTTATATAAAAAAAATAAGCCTCAAAACTCTATAATACAACTTTTTATGAGAGAAATAATCACACCATTTTCTCTTCCTGCCTTGAGCAATATGTGCTTTCACTCTCTCTATCTCTCTGAGTCTAAATCTCTGCCCAATCTTTTTTTCATTCCTAACCCATTATGTCTGCCCCTAAGAGATCAAAATCCACCAAAAGAAAGATTGGTGAATCTTCTAATCCAGCAATAAATAGATTAGATTAATTGTTTCTTTAGTGAGTATGAGAAAATGAACTATATGCATTTCAATGCCACAAAACTCATATGCCCTCCCAAATACCTTGACCTTAATTGGTTTGCTACTGAGGGATTTCAGTTCCCTGCAATGATTGAAGCCCAGGGATTGAAGAAATTTGTAGGGCTCAAGCGTACATTTTACCCTAAATTAGTGAAGGTTTTCTACACCTGTGCTAAAATGAGTATGGATGGCACCATCCTATCTCAAGTAAATGGGGTAGCCGTTGAGATCACTCCTAATGTTTGGCATGAGGTGGCTGGTATTTCCTTTGAGGGTGTAAGGAAATTTGATGAGGAGGCTGAGGGCTACAATAGGATTGATACATATAGAGGGATGTTTCAGGACCCTTAAATGAGGCTGAAGCTAAGGCTTAGCACTGGCTCTATGACTTGTGAAGACAGACTTCTTCACTATATAATAATTACATATATTCTGACTCCTAGATCATCCAATCATGCCAAGCCACCAATGATGATCTACAACTTGTTTATGGGATGAAGAACTTCACACATATGAACTGGATCCTCATTATTAAGGAAATCATGCTGAAAGCTAAGAGATTGATCAGTTATCAATTTCATTGTGCTATTCTGATATCCAGATTCATTTATTATTTCAAGATTGATGTTTCTAATTAGGTTGTTGACAACACTAAAAACATCGCCAGCCTCATCAAAGAAAAGCATCTGAACAAGCTTGGGATGGTGAAGACTCCTTATGGATGGCAGATGGCTGGACAACCACTTTCACCAGCAGATGCTGGAGAAGGAGGAGATGAAGAGGAAGAAGCTGAAGATGCCCTTGCTCCACAGCAGTACTCTCCATTTGAATTCTCTTGATTCAAAAGATGGATGCTCTATTGTCCCTGCACCATGAGTATAGGGCTGAGACCACTTCTTCCATGGAAGAGATAGCTTCTAGGCTAGAAAATATTGAGATTAGATTGGCTATTAAGGACATTGATGATCTCTAGTCTAGTTGATGTTATTTCTTAGATTGTTTATGGTTCGGTTTTAAAGTTGTTTTGTTATGCTTTGTTATGATTAATGTACTGCACTTTTCCTGTCTTTGAATAAAAATTATCCAGGTGGCCAGTCTGCTAACTTATGAATATGCATTGAAACTTATGGTATAACAGTCATTAGGAATTCAATAGATTCTAACAGCTTCATCCATAACCCATAAGCAACATACCCATCACTTTATGAAAAAACATTTTTACCTTATCATCCTACGTACTATGTAATGCCTGGTATTTTAAAGCATGTAATTAATCACGTGTTTAAGCTTAGATTAAGCATGAATCTAAGTTTATGGGTTAAGGGATATGATCATGCTTTAGAATCCTTTGAAAGATGCTTAAAAAATGCAAGTTATAGGCTGTTATGGCCTGCGGCGCGACCCACGTGAAGTGCGGCGCGACCCGCGCCATATGTATAAATATACCAATGCTGTCTGCCATCCCAAGTGGGTAGCGTGGATGTCCAAGTGGGTAGCGTGGATGTTCAAGTGGGTAGCGTGGGAACGGCGCGAGTAGCGTGGGAAGTGCCCTAGAAAATCATGTTTTCCTCTGGAGCTCCACGTGAGTAGCGTGGATGTTCAAGTGGGTAGCGTGGGAACGACGGAAATGCTTTTATAAAGGCCATTTCAGGCAGAAGAAGAGAGAAAGAAAAGAGGAAAGAAAGAGAGGGAAGCCATTGTTGATTCCTTGAGCTTCGTATCTTCTCCATAGCTCATCTAAACACCTTAGACCCAACTGAGAAAGTGATCAGAGCCCCGAGAGGAGAGAAAACCCCGATTGATTTCTGAGAATAGCTGAGAAACAGTGAGATCTGGTTTCTCAGAGAGAACCCGGAGAGCTTGAGACCCAGAGGCAAAGGAGGCCTTGATGGAGCAAGCTACCTTAGGGAAAGTGATTCCCTAGTGATTCTGCGCATCATAGAGGTAAGAAATTCGAGCTCTAACCGTCGGTTCTGTGTTTTGGATTTCGGGGTTTTGGGGTTATCTTGAGGGGTGTTTTTGAAGGTGCTAGAGCCGTTATTAGGCTCGGACTCTGTAGAGTCTTATGCTCAGAGGACTGTTCTGAGGGGTTTAGAGCCTTGAATCATCATTATTGATGAAGTTTGATTTTGGCTCTGAGTCAGTCTGAGTAGAGATAAAAGGTAGACTATTTGACTAGTCTGGACCTTAGAGCAGTTGACAAAGTTGCTCATGAGATGATAAAGATGAGATTGACCGGTTGAAATTGGTGATTATGAGAAGTTGGGTTTTTGGCTATTGTGAGCAGAGAGATGCTCTATGTTAGCCTGATCAGAGTCTTGTGGAGCTCTGTAGCCTTGTATAGGCTAAGAGAGAGACCCTGTGGAGGGTCAGTTGATCACTTGTAAAGTGATTGAGTTATGTTTATGGAAAGGAGTGAGGTTCCTTTCTCAGAAACAGTTGATGTTGTCTGATGAGCTGATGTTGTAATGTGCCTGAATGGTCTGAGATATGTGTGTGGTTGCCTTGTTAGGGCTTGACACGAGGTGTCAGAGGAGCAGACCATCGTTCCAAAGGCTGGAAGTGCAGGCTCAGCTTGCCAGGTAAGCTCATCGCTCTGGGGTTGAATCCCTTTCTCTTGTTTATCACCCAAGTGAGGTGAATATGCATGCCATGCTTAGTGAGAAATATGTATGTGTGAATGTGCAGGCTGAGATAAGGAAGGCCAGTGTGGCCTGTTATTTAATGATATGTATGATGAACCTCAGGATAGATACCGAGATGGTGTGAGGGTACTGTGACACCTGTAGCTGCAGGTGTAGGGCCTTGGGCCGAGATGGAGGAACACTGTGATGTGTTCCCTGTTTGTGATGAGATGCAGATCAGAGAATGATCTAAGGTGGAACCTATAGGATACCTTACTTGGTATCGGGCTAGATGAGGTTCCCTAGCCAGAGGTAGAGTTTGAGGACTCCCTGGAATAGCTGAGATTCCATGGGAGGTGCCACTGCTCTCCTCCTAAAGTCCTAAGGATGGATGTTTCCTTAGGCAGAGTTGATGGAAGTCCTGAGATGAGATATTCCTCAGGCATTGGTTGTGAAGTCCTGAGATGAGATATTCCTCAGGCATTGTTTGTGAAGTCCTGAGATGAGAGATTCCTCAGGCATTGTGTGTGAAGTCCTGAGATGAGAGATTCCTCAGGTACTGTTGAGCCAGCCTGACATGAGGTGTCCTGTGATATAGTGACGGCCTCCTTAGCGAGATGTTTCTATCTTCACAGATGTAAGCCTCCTCAGGCGAATTGTATTGAGATATGCGATGTAGACTCATGATAGAGGTCGGCCCGGTATATAGGAGTCCTCCAGTCGTGGTTGTACCTATATATTTTCGGAGGTGCCTCTGATAGATAGTGGTGTCCTGCCATGAGATGTCCTAGTATATATTGGATCCTCGGTGAGTGGGGATCGGCATATATATCTAGATAAAAGCCTCCGCAGGATGATGGTAAGTGATAGATGACGGTAACCATTGGAATCATATAGATATTGATAGATGGGCCATCGGAATCATATCCATATTGATAGATGGAGGTAGTCATCGGAATCGTACGGATATTGATAGATGGGGATAGCCATCGGAATCATATCAATATTGATAGATGGGGATAACTATCGGAATCACATAGATCAGTGATAGATGGGGATAACTATCGGAATCACATAGATCAGT
>PYAF01005743.1:0-10373 GCA_007407185.1 Glycine tomentella
TAAAAGGAATTAACTTATGCATGATAATATTAATTGAATACTAAGGGGTAAGAATGATGAAATCCAATCCTGCGCTTCTCTTTAATTAATCTCGTTCTACTTATTTCTGTAACTTCTCGTAGTTATTTGTAATCAAGTTTATTATTTCCGTCTTTTGTTAATTTCTATTTCAAATCAACACTTGAATGAATTTCGTCCATTATTGTTGTACATAACTATTAAACCGACAAGTTCTATTTAAATTAATTGAGTAAACCAATTCCCTGTGGAGACGAATCTTATAAATTTTGTAACTTGCAACGATAAATCGGTACGCTTGCCGAGAGTTTTCCTAACATTTAGTCATCTTATTAGATTTATCATGTGCTAATTTATAATGTTGTGTTCTTATAAAATGATTGAAATGTATGGAAACTAGAAACTAATTACCATTGCTGGATATTGTCATAATTAAGAATTTTATGATAAGTTCAGTTTCAAAAGTTGTGTTAGACACTAATGAATACTATGGTTTATAAATGTTAGCCATACAGATGCTAAAAATGATGTATATGCGGTAGAGAAGCCACTGAAGATCAACTACTCTTGCTGCTCACAATGTAGCCATCACCGGTTTTGCCACTCTCTCGACAATCTTTAGTGATAAATTGCTTTTGAATCTCTGGTTGACCACAAATATATGAAGATAACGTCCCTTGATATCAGTTTCAACTTGCTGTTTCTGATAGAATCTTTTCCTCATCCAATCAAACGGAAACTGAGTGGCTTTCTAGAAACTGGGAATGATGTTTGAACATATGAAGTTGAAAGGTAAGGATTTCCTGAGTTTTGGAAAGGATTGAATGGTGAGACGATAGTGCAATTCAAATTCAAGCTCTAGATTTTTTTTTATCTGTTTTTTGATGCATTATTTGGTGCACCTCCGCCAATAGTTTTGTTGCCCTTCTATTTGCACGTTGAATGCCAACAAGTTCTTTGATTTGCTCTTCGATTTGAGAATCAACTCAATCAAGGGATGTAACTTAAGTGATCTTTTAAACTTTTTTGTTTTCCTACATAACATTTGCACAATACCTCTCAGGCATTTAATAAGCACCACAAAGAACCAGGCAAGTACATCAAGTATTGGAGAGGTATTAAACGATAGATAGGGGGCACCATTTTCATGAGATATTGGGTATGAAAGATTTCATGGCCCTGAGGTTTGTTCTATAGCCACTCTTTAGATTTTCTCTATTATGGAGTCCGAAATCTGTCTTTTTCTGTTGTGAATACGTGAACCTATCTCAAGAATGAATTAGTTATATACCAATGGTCTTGAGATGTATACCTGAACCTATCATGTTTTCAATAGTTATGTTTGTGAACTAATTCCATTTTAATTTTGAAATACTTTTAACTTCTTTGTATTATAATAATGTTTCTTTTGCTTTAACGGGGTTCAAGATATAGCGAATGAGTTGCTCTTTGCAGATTGTCCAACTAATTAAAAGGAGTAATTTTTCTTACTTATCTACATGTATAACATTTTTACAAAGACTTGTCTTGTAAGCTTCCTAGCTACTAGGATTCTAAAATAATTAGTGAAGTTTAACATCCCATCACTCTTATTGATCATAATATACATGAAACTGCTGAGTTAATGATGACAAACTAATGTTTGAATATGTAATATGTTAGATCCATATACATTGCCTTTTTTTATTCTGCTACCAAATTAATGTCTTATTGTACTACACCATATCTTCTTTGTGTATTGTGATAGATTCTTGTTTGCATTGACAAAATCTTTTGATTGCTTCGATTGATTGTTTCTGTATAGATTTTTAGTAGTGGATTATTTTTAAATGTGTCTACAGTTTTGAAAAAATTGTAAATGAAGACGTGCACCTTTGTTAAAAATAATAATATACTGACAGACAGCGTTTATTTAAGAAGCGCTTTTATGTTTTAGGTGAAAAAGCGCTGTATTTTTATATTATACATAGTACTTTATATAAAAAAAAAGCACTGCCTATTATCTCAAACATATACAGAACTTTCCTACAAGCGCTATATATAAATATATATCGCCCAGAACAATAGCACCATAAAAGTGCCTATATAAAGGAAAGAAAAGCACTGTGTATATCTTGAAATTTGGTGTAGTGTGACAGGACATTTTTCAGAAGGAACCTCGTATTTTTTGGAAAACAAACAAATTGTACTTGTCTATTTCTCAAGTAACTATCATAAATAAGGGGTTATCAAATGATGTTATTTTTCTTATATATAACACTTTATATAAGAAGCATTGTCTATTATCTCGAACATATACAACACTTCCCTACAAGTGTTGTTTATAAATATATATCTCCCACAGTAATAGCGCCAAAAAAGCGCTATATAAGGCAAAAAAAAAGTGTTGCATGTTTTGAAATTTGGCATAGTGTGACGGGAGATTTCTGAGAAGGAGCCTCGTACTTTTTGGAGAGCAAACAAAGCATGATTGTATATTTCTCAAGTAACTATCATCATCAATGCTCATTGGCATCAACAGTGCTGCCTTTACAGGTGGCATCTTTGTCGGAGCAGTCTCATATTCCATTGCCTTGTGTAGTGGCATGGCTGCCTTTAGCATTTTGGATTGGCCATTAGACAAACATTTCATTGATGTTTTCAATTCTTTTCTTTTCTTTAGGAAATAGTAGGAATTACTCTACTATTAGAAATATATTGTGTTCCTCTCTTTGTTATCTTTTTGGTTTATTTTTTGAATGGTTAGTGATACATGGACACCCAAATATTTTAGACACCCCATTGACACCTTTCATATGTGTTTATCTCTCTCTTGTCACATCAAATAGCCATTACCGTTTGTGAGTGTACTTTATTTTTCTGTAATTTCTTTCATGCTATTAGAGTTCTAACAAATCATAGAAAAGGGAAAAAAAGAAAATAAAACTTCAGAGGAGAAAAGAGAAAATATTATTAGGGTACTAATTTTTGTGTTACAATTATGTATTTATAGAGTTAGGTAGTTAGTTATGAAAATTGTCAACAGTTGTCAATAACTAACAAACTAATTACAACTAGTCTCTTAACTACTAACTTGAGAGAGTGGAATTGAATACTGTAACTCTTTGTACAAAACTCTAATACCCCCCTGTCAAATTAAATGTGGGTGAGACTTTAAGGGAGTCTCAAGCACTTTGAATTTGGCTCTCAGAAAAATAAATTTGCTTGGAGAAAGTGACTTTGTGAGAGCATCTGCCCATTGATTTAGTGCAGGAACATGGTGAATAACCATCTACTTGGTTGGAACTTTCTCCCGAACAAAGAAAACATCAATGTCCATATGCTTTGTTCTTGCATGAAGGATAGGTTTGTGGGCAAGAGCAACAACACTTTGGTTGTCACATAATAGAAGATAATTCTATAGTAGTTTGTGTCAAACTACAATAATTTGTCTCTGTACTTGACCTTGCAACCACTTACTGCTTGCGGGTGGGACCACCAAGATATAAGATTAGAACCTAAACATATGGCAGACCCTGAAATTGACCTTCTGTGATAATGCCCAGTCTACAACACAAAGGGCCCGAACAAAGTAAGGTTGATCCAAAACAACAGCTTGAAGTTGAAGACCATGCAGAACTGTACCATTCAAGTACCTTAAGATTCTTTTCATTGCAGTTCAGTGTGACTCTATGGGGATTGGCTGTAAATTGTCAAACCTTTTTCATAAAGTAATTAATCTTAGGTCTAGTGATGGTCAAGCATTGTAAAGTACTCACTACAGACCTGTATTAAGTGGGATTAATGAAGAGATATGAGCCTATTTTAGTATGTCTAAAGTTGGAGGCCATAGGAGAAGAGATTGGTAGAGCTTCTGCCATATTAGTCTTTTGTAATGAATCCCTTATATACTTACTTTGAGTGAGAAGTAAGGTTAGAAAGAGATTTAGCCTCAATGCCAAGAAAGTAATCCAGTTGATCAAGTTGTTTAAGAGTAAATTTTGAATTTAGTTGAGTGGTTAGGTGTTGAATCAACTGAGAAGAACTGTCATTAATGATGATATCATCTACATAAACTAGGAGATCAGCAGTGTGAGAAGCAGTCTTGTAAATGAAAAGAGAGGGATCACACTTGTTTGTCACAAAACCAAACTGAAGGAGAGTAGATTGCAGTCTTTCAAACCATTGTCTGGGGGCCTTCTTAAGGCTGTAGAAAGCTTTAGTCACTTTGCACACTAGAAAAATATTAGACGGTTGAAATCCAGGAGGTTGAGACATGTAAACGGTCTCATTAAGTAAGCCATTTAGAAAAGCATTTTTCAAATCTACTTGAGCAATATCCCACTGATTTGTAATGGCTAAAGTAAAAATAAGTCTTATAGTAACTGTTTTTATCATTGGAGAAAAGGTTTATGAAAAATCACCCTTGTAATTGATTCAATCCATTGGCAACCAGTTGAGCTTTATACGTATTTATTGAACCATTTGCATTTTCTTTCATCCTAAATACCTACTTACAACCAATAGCCTTCCTGTTAGATGGAAGAGGTACTAGATTCCAAGTATGATTCTTCATCAATGCTTCATATTCTTGTTGCATAGCTGACAACCAATTTGGATAAGTCAAGGCCTGTTTCACATTCTTTGGTTCACAATGAGTTAGAAGAAGTGAAGGATTAATCATATGTAAATGAATACCTGACTTGGATCTAGTTTGTATATAGGATGAGTATTTGGTGGTGTAGAAGAAGAAGACACAAGAGCAAACAAAGGTTTTTAAAAAACTGTAATCATGAGACTGCTTAAAGAGAGCGTGATAGGGTATGGAAAACTTAAGGGAGGTTGTGGGCAATTTGTTTATGAGGTAAACATTAGTGATAAAGACAAAGTCCCAAAACTTTAAAGGTAAAGAGGCATCATGTAAAAGGGTAAGCCCAAGTTCAACCACGTGTATTTTTTCTTTCAACCAAAACATTTTGATGATGGGTGTGAGGGGCAAACAATTTTGTGATTAATACCACAATCAACCAAAAAAGGTGCGAATAAACGAAATTCTCCTCCCAAATCGGTTTGCGAGGTATAGAAACATGCTTCTGTTGGGGTGTAGAAACAAGGTTAAAGGGTATAATTGGTAATAACAAATTTAATAACAAGAAAGTGGGTTAACTTTGTAAAAAGGAAATTTATTTAGCAAGATCCCTATTAAAAAGGTCAGGCCCAACTAGGCCATGGCCCTTGACGAACTGTTTGGTCTATTTTCATCCTACCAAGCACTCCATATAATAAGGAAATTGCATATAATCTTAAAATTAACTTCTTTTTAGTTATCCGATTATTGAATCACTCTAAAAGTTGTATAATCTATTGCATTTTCAACGGACAAAAGCCCAAAGGCACAATGTTTGATACAACAAAGTTGCTAAACAAACAAAGCTCCAAAGTCAATTAATCTATATAGTTGAAAGTCAATTATAGAAAGCAAAAAAAGCTTACTAGTCATAGAAAAATATAGAAAAAGAAAGTAAGCAAATAGAAGCAATTACTATTTTATTTTTGTATGATTGAATTTTAAAAAGTAATGAAGATTAATTTTATTTGATGTATTCAATTACTAAATAAAATTGTGTGTTACCATTTTAAGTATAATCTAAATTTTGAGTTTGGGCCCCAGTTTAGTCCATCTTGTTTATGGCCTTGACGCTCATTCTAGTTAGATGTTTAAATTTAAATTTGTAAAATTGCACCTAATATGCAAGCTGAATAACAATGAAATTAATTAGAATGCACTTTTTGTGTAAGAATTATTCAAATGTCAATTAATTTAAGATTATTATATAATTAAAAAATCAATAATTGTTTTAAAATTTATATTTAAGGTGATTGAAGTCTTATACCTAATGTTTCAAAATTAAATTCATCTACAACTTACAACTACCTAACCAATAAAGACCTCCAAAATAAAATATTATTTGGATAATCTGTTGTGATCCATGTTTTTTTTTAAATATTATAAATTGTTAAAATCTTGAAGAAGAAAAAAAGACTTAACAACAACAAAGTGCACATTTGGAAATTTTTCATTCAGAAAAGTAGGAAGTCTTGAAGTAAAGAAGCAAAGTTTTGCTATTTATTTTACATGATGTCTAACGCATCAATGGCAAAGAAACAGAGTTTTGTTTATTTGTGGGGGCAGAGAGACTTAAAATTACGGTCATAGTCTTGCCACTTTCTGTTGTGAATGGAGAGGTTGTGGTCTTCCAAAAGCCTCTTCTCTATGAGTGGAAGAAATTGGTGGCTAACATATGTCCTTTTGTTTGTTTATTCAAAGCTCCCTTATCAGCTGAAGTTGGATGCCACTGGGACAATAACAAGAAAATAATGAGGGAGACACCCATTATGCATATTATTTCACATATAAATATTGTGAGAGTTTTATCATCAAAATAAGTTTTACATTGCCACGTGCTTGATTTATCGTATGTTTCTCCTTTGACTTGGTGTTCAACCATGGATATTGTCTACTAAAATTGTTATTCGTTAGTTTAAGTTTCTTGTCTTATTTCTGTTTCAAATCATGAGGAATTAAATGTGGTGGTTTGATTCCTTTGGAAAAATTGCTCTGTAGGTATCAAAATAATAAGTAATTATTGGTTGCTTTGGCTTATACTCTTCCACTTTGACTCTCTCTGCGGGTTCATCGTAGGCATTCCTAAAGACCATATATCTTCCTCGAATTAAAAAGAATCTCTTATTACTTAAAACTAGTGCATGTTCAGGTACGATGAACAAGACAAATTATGTGTTGAGATTAATAGTTTTTATTATTTTGAAAAATAAGTTTAAATTTTCAGAATAATAATTAAAAGAAATAAATATCTTTTTTAATGACCAGGTTGTTCTTATATATTAGTGCTGGTGAGTTGGTTGCATATGAAAGTAATCTTCACGTGGATTTAGATTCCTCATGTGATGCAAACTTGGTCTTGGTCATAGTCTTGCCACTTTGATAGTGAAATAAATAATTTTAATATTGTATAATATATTATTATTAATCAATAAATTAACATAAAAATAATAAGAAATCAAATCAGATAAAATTTAACATTAGCATGAAAAGACCATATTGTAAATCCAGCAAGATATTTGGGTGTTGATAGAACTATACTGGTGATCGTTTGAACTTTGGTTTGGGTGCTGAGATAGCAAAATGTGAGGCTTATAAAGTAGAGGTATGTTTAGTTGGCTAGTGTTTTCTTATTGTACTCTAAATAATTAAATATTTATTATGTAGGTAAAGTATGACATGTACTCTAAATAATTAAATATATTCTGGTTCACAAGGTACATTCATGAAGTCACTTCTTTCTTCTGTTACCAATGCATATAAAAATGCTCTAACCATACATTTTCATTAAAACATATGAAGGGATTATGCAAGCCTATGTATTAATGTAATTTATTTTCTTGACATTAGCATTATAAATTGTAAATATATTATAACTAAATATTATTATTTTAGTTATAGTTGCTAGTTGTTATGTATTTCCACACGTTTAAGGATATTTTTGTTTTGTCTGAGCCAGGTTGCAGGAACTGCTGCTGCTGGTGGTCTTTCTCTTGCTGATGTTGCTGCAGAAGTTAAACATGCATATGAAATAGTGGGAAGTGGGAACAATGGGTGTTGCTTTGACTGTGTGCACAATTCCTGGTCAAGTTGCATCATATCGTTTGGGGCCAGGAAAGATGGAACTTGGTCTTGGAATTGTAAGTGTTCTTTATTAGTTCAATCTCCCATTGAGAAAAAATATAAAACTCAATTTTTACAGAAGTAGTGCATATCTGTCATTCTTTGTTTTATAGCCTGAAATAAGCTCTTGCGTTGTTATTTTTCTTGTGGTTTCATATCACAATATTGGAGATAGTGTGTGATACGGTTCAGCCCAATCCAATTAAGGTTTACAAGAGGGATAAGCATAGAAGAACTTTGGCATCAATTGCTGATGTTGGCCGAAAGGTGTTAGCTGACGTGGAGAGGTGGTTAAGAGGAAGGAGGGCTGGGTGGGTCTGGGATGGGAAATAATGTTTGAGTGAAAACTTGGGAGAGAGTGAGACCTCTCCATGTGTCTCACACTATCTTTATTTTCAGCATTGTATCTTCTGTTTCCGCAATTGTCATTTTAGTTATTTCGTGACTGGTATTTCCATTAATCATTTATATAAAAATATGAAGTCATTCAAGCCAAAAGCTCAAATTCCACTCTGGTTGCGATGGTTGTTCCGATTTTGACTTAAGGGTTGTAACAAATTGGTATTAGAGCTCCGATCTAGGAGCGCTGTGGAATGGTTCTGACACGGATGGAGAATCGCTTGGAGAACTTGGAAGAAGGCTGCGCAGAGATAGCGTTCATCAGGAAGAAATGATGCAGAGGTTGGAAGCTCAAATTCCACTCTGTTTTCGGTGGTTGTTCCTATTTTGACTTGAGGGTTGTATCAGTGTGCTTTTCTTTGTTCTTTGTTCTTCTCTATATTAATACATTATTCTTTCATAAAAACTACTATATAGTTATTTGATATTTTTCTCCCTAATGTTTGAAATTGAAGTGCTTGAAGTCTGTCTTTACTACAATCTTTTCTCATTCAAATTCCAAATTATGCTCATTATTTGGTATTATTTTATAGCATGGACAACCTGGGGCAGATGTGGTTGATATTCAGCCCGTAAATGTGGTGGTTTCTCATGTTCTACAACAAATATTGTCCATGGTATGCCACAATAATTACATTATGGCAAAAAAATTAAAATAATGCGTTTTAAATAAAAATTTACCAAAATATGGTCATTTGAAAGCTATTTACGAATTTACTGCTGTTAATCGCGCTTGGGTTAAACGTGTTGAATCACGTCGTGGCTGGACGTGTTTAAACACGTCGTGGGACGACGGGATTAAGCCCCTAACACGTCCTCCATGGACGTGACCTTGCCCTAAACACGTCCTGCATGGACGTGATTAAACACGTCATGCATGGACGTGATTCAACCCCTCCCCACCCTTTATATCAACCCTCAGCCCACTTAACATTTACATAGTTGTGGATGTTGGTTAATAGGAAGCAAAAGTGCTGTTTCTTGTGCAGTTATAGTAGGCTTTGGTACGTTGATCTATAGCTGCTTGGATGATAGGGGAGGGAGAGGTGTGAAGAAAGAGGAAAAAGAAAGTTGGGAGCTCAGAGTTATATCAATTGTAAAGCTCTGAGTCAAGTAAGTGATGCTATGCTCAAATATGATTTATTTTGTTAGAATATTGTTGGTTAATTACGTAGATTATATGAGCTAGATTTTCGTTAATTAGTTAGGTAATGTATGACCTAGGTTTAGGTGACATAGTTGGTGACCTAGGTTTTATGACTTAGGTTTTGAGTAGTTAGTTATGGGGAAAAAAATTAAATTATTGTAGTTTAAATAAGAAATTACCAATACATAGCTGTTTGGAAAGTAATTGCAAATATAAGTATTAATTTTAAATTACATAAAATATATTGTGTTATTGTCATACATAATTGATATTGATGTACAAAATTGTTATTGACTAAGGTTAGAAATAGTTACTTATTATAACAAAAGTTTGATGACCTAGGTTTTCATTAAGTACAAGTTCAAGGTTATGATGTTGGTTACGTAGGTTATGACCTAGGTTTAGGGTTTAGGGTACAATTAGTGGGTGACATTGGTTTTGATTGGTTATTTATGTATGTTATGACCTAGGTTTTATGACCTAGGTTTTGATTAGTTAGTTGTGTAGGTTAAGACCTAGGTTTATTGAATTACAATATTATGAGTTAAGTACGGCCTGAAGGTTATTACCTTTGTTACGTAGGGGATGAACTAGGTTTAAGGTCAAATAAATTTTCTTCCAAATGAAATAAATTGTCATGATATGTTTATACATTTTTATGTGTTACAGGCGTGACCATGGTGTTGTGTTCATCATCATTGTGATCTTGTAGTTGTTGGTCATATATTAAAAAATGTCTGGAAATGGTGATTTTGTTCGTATCATTTTATATTATAATGGTAGCAAAATTGAGAGCCGACGTGGTATTGTGTTCGAAGGAGAGAAAAGGGGAACACGTATCAACCGCAACTCAACCATTGAAGAATTGCATGAAAAAATCAGAAAAAAAAATTATTGTGTACAGAAGCCAATGTATCTATCAGTATGGTCACTGCAAGAATATGGTGTGATGATAAATATATCAGCATGAAAGTAATTGACGACGAAGACTTAGAATTTGTAATAGGAGAATTCTTCAACCAGTCAAGAAAAAATTTCTTAGAGTTGTACGTGGATTTTGCTGGAATAGAGGATGTGGCTTTA
>PYAF01005743.1:25739-37844 GCA_007407185.1 Glycine tomentella
AAAATAGTTCTAATTTTACATTTGTCATTTCAATCTGATTGTTGTTATTATCTATATGTAAAATGAGAGCTAGTTACCGAAAGTTAATTTTACATATTTCAATCAATTAAACAAAATTAAGCTTAAAATGTTTCTAAAGTTAAAATAAATGAAAACTATCTATATATACTTAATATTATTTTTTTTGTTTACATAAATTTATGTTATTTAGTATAATTTTTATTATTAACTTTTAATTAACAATTATAAATTTTTAATTTTATACATATATGATATGAAAGAGAAATTAAAGATGATGCATGGATTGTAATAGTAATAACATTAATGATATTATTCAAAATATATAATAATTGTCTAAATTGTATTGATCATTAAAAATTGGGAGGTTTAACCACTTGGGATCAGTTAGACAATCCCTTCTAAAAAAAAAAAGTTTTTAACTCCGTCTATATTCTCATAGCCAGTCCCAAGCCCGGACAAAGGAGGAGAGTTTTGATATTAATAAATGGAAATTATTATATTCTTCTAGATATAATTTGTGATTGGAGGTAGGGTAAAAACTTTTGCATTATAATTACATTTTAATTAAATTCTATTGACAAGAGATTTATGAGGAGTCTCATGCTTTTTGGAGAGCAAACAAATTTTGTTTAGTAAATGTTATAAATCAATGCTAACTGGTGTTGATGGCACCACCCTCATTGGTGGCGTATCCATCAGAGCAGTCTCATATTCCATTGGCTTATGGAGTGGTGTTGCAACATTTAGCATTTGGGACTGACCATGAGAGTAACATTTCCATCCATGTGTTTTATTAAATTTTGTTATTTAAATTGAATAGGGAGTTTCATGCTATAGATGTATTTTTACCGTTTCTTTTATGTATCCAATGTGATTCATTGATTGTATTACTTTCCAGTCTTTCGTAGGTTACTTTTGAGTTATGTTTTTGCGAATTTTACTTAATTGTTTAATGTGCTTCTAGTCTATTAGATGCTAGTTTATTAATGAAAAATGAAGATATGAATGAAATGGGAACATAAAATATCTTCGGTGCTTGGTAGAACACAGAGCTTAAATCTAAGTAAGTTACAAGAGTCTCACTCTGAATATTATGAGTAAGATGTTAAACCATCATCTCTTGTATTTATTACAGTAGGCAATTTAAGATCTTGTCGGTAATATTGTTGCTGGCCCAAAAGTTGATACTTGAACTAAGCAACATTAAGGTTGACAAATAATCAGTTTCAGCGCTACTTGAACTTAAGCAGCCGTAAGGTTATATTAATTCATTTGGTATTTATCATGTGATTAAGTCTCTGATAGTTAATTTTTTTTCTTTTTGAAATTGCCTTGTGCTCTTTATGAATTTTTGAGAATTTGATTAATCCATAAGTGAAGAGACATGATGAGTTTTACATTGTTCTATGTTTCGGAATCACAATGACTGATAACAATTGCCAATTTCTGATCTCCAAATGCAGATAATTTTTCTTTTTTTGAATTTCTAGAACATGTTGCAGTAGAGAATTTTGCGTGTTAATGGCTTTGGTTTTCTGCTTTTTATTGAAGTATTGGTATTCTTCATAATGCGAGTGTAGATTTTATCATGCATTAGAATCGTTGCTACATATATTCTTTGCAATCTCAATTTTTTCAATTTGTAGATGTGTTGCAATTGAAATTGAAATCAATTATTAGTGTTTCAGCTTTTGATTTTTGTTTCTGCAGTTCTGCATGTGAAAGTTAATCAAAACCGAATATTATGATTATATGATGTAAAAAAATTTATACTCATTGTATTTTAATGAATTGAATTCTATTGATACAATGCCAAAATTTTCAATATAAAGCTTAGAATATAATGTGTTTTTGGAAAAAAAATGTTGTATATATAAAACACAGAGGTGATATACACCGCTTGTTTGAATGAGTGAGATCTAATCTCCCTAATAGTGAGTTTATAAATTGTTTGGACAAAAAGCGGCACTACTAGAAAAACAACATTCAACATCAGTTATTTTTGACATTCCACATCGGTTTTTAACCGATGTTGAATCTGGTGACATTGAAAGTTTGGAAGTTAACATCGGTTTTGAAAAATCGATGTTAACAAAAGTATACAACATCGAGTTTTAGTAAAAATCGATGTTGCTATCTAAGAAATAAAACGTAAAAAAATGTAATATCTGGATTTTTTTACAAAAACCAACGTTGAAATTCCGATGTTAACCTGCAAACTTCCAAACTTAATCACCAGATTCAACCTGCAAATGAAATACTAGACTTCCAACCAATTTTAGAATACAATACAATTAAATAATATTTCAATAACAAATAAAATTGAATAGTGTCAATGTACATAAAAATGATTTCCTAACAAAATGTTTATACAATTGTTTAAAAATCCCTTAATCACCTTACCTAATATTTCATGTCTAACTTTAAGATAAAATGTAGCCCACTGAACCCTAATAGTCTTCAATCTCTGAGCTTCCAGTGGTCTTTCATCAGTGAAATACTGCATGACATAATAAAATATAATTTAATAAGTATAAATAAAAACAAGTAAAAAAAAAAATAAAATTAGTTTTGAATTCTATAATTACCATGTCCCAGTTATCCCTGAAGCTTCCTTGGACTATCGTCGACATCCAATGCATGATAATACAGCCTCACTTAGTGCCTCATTTTTGCTTATTACACTAAATTCAATAACATGGTCAAAGTTAAACGAAAATTTGTGTAAATAGTAATAAATTTTTTTTTGAATACATAAACCATTATTTAAATGACTTACTTTAAGCGCAATTCATTTAGTAGTAGTCTTTGATTTATTTCCTTGAGTATCATGGACTCCCTTCAAAGTACTGCTTAAGAGAAACATGCATGCATATTGTACAACTAACATATTCATGGCAAAGAAATAACAAAAATGTCTTACAAATTACAACCTACCTGTTAATAATTCCTTTATGGTAGTTATCAAGCTTGTTGTGCAACGAACAGAATCACACGACAACATTGGCCTTAGGACATATAACGACCAATTGTCAATGTGCACTGCATTGGAGAAAAAGAAGTTATTATATTGCATACATTATTTAAATTCATTTGTACATTTCTATTTACCCATTCAAGTACGCTGCAAGGTAAACATCTTTCTGTGAACTCTGCATCCATTTCTTCATATAATCCTCAGATTCAAATTGAGATTGTCCAGATCTCTGTATGGACTATGGCTTGATGAATCCATACAGATCGACATGATCCGATTGCAGACATAAGTCATTCATATGCCTATTGTTTTGAAAATAAAGTCAATTATGCAAGAATATAAAACAATTAGTTATGTAACGATAGCCAATTGAAAGTGACTTACAGAATCCATAGTTGTATAACAAAGATGTTCAGACATTGACCACCGTGGAGTATCCCAGAAATGTCCTCATGTTTTATGTACAATGGGAAGTTGTCATTGTACACCCCGAACAAGGTAGGGTCCCACGACACCTACATGGGTTTGAGGAAAAGATCTTGGATGGTCAATGCGACCTGGTACTGGGGATCGCGAATAGGTTCCGACTTATGTACAGGTTTCGTCAGTCCCTCAGGTCCTTGTTTATCTTACACAGTTAAGAAACATAAGTGAACGACCGTCTTGACTTTATATGAGACAAACCATTCTTAAATGAGCAGAAACAAGCCAACAATGAGTTACCTTATTCAAAATAGGTTGTACAAGATGTATCGCCCAAACAAGGAAAGTGTTAAGGACCTGTCTCACTAACTGAACCTCGTCAGTGGGTATAGGGACATGAGCATTAGCATCTTGAACTTCCTCAACACCCACCTTGACCTGATCACTGGCAAGAGGGACACTGTGCACGATTGTCGACCTCTCATAAACTCTTCCAAGGGCAACCAGGCGGGGAGGATGGTCATCGTCATACAACCCACGCCTGTCAGATGCACCCGTGTGTGGGTCATTCCCCGAGGGATCGACACAGCTTCCCTTGGTGCTGACATGGGCACCACAAGGATTGACCTCAATCATCGAAGGTGGCATCATCCCCTGAGACTAGACAATAGATTGCATCTGGGACTGCATTTGGCTGAAGGACATCATCAGTTGTTGAGTCACTTTCTCAGTGATCGATTGCTCCAACTCTTCCCTGATGTTCTGTTTAAGTTGATCCAAGGCCTCAAGGTTCATGAACATAGACTTCTTGCGAGAGGTTGATGCTGCCGATCCAAAGTATTGTTTTATTGTCACACCTGCTCCAGCAGCACGGACACAGCCGAGGTGCTCTGGTCGTTCAATGGCAGTAATTAGGACATCCTGATGTCCACTGGCGACAAAGCTACCTTGTGTGGATTGCTTATCAAGGGAATCCTGCAATCAAAATAAGTAGAACATTAGTTTTGTAATTTGTGAGGAAAAAATTCATTAGAGGTGTATGAAGCCATCGTTTGACTTACAATCATCTCTATAATGTCACGTGCCGCCTCAGAAGTCATTTGTCCAATTTTTTTGTGCGAGCCAGCTTTCACTTCACGTGTCGTCTTACAGGGGACAGAGGGTGAACGATGGTCTCTATGCTCTCACCTTGGGCCGCTTCCTCCAATCATTTCTTTTGTTTTTCCTCCATCAATTTCTTTTCTAACAAATCATAACCCTCGCGAGACAATACGTGAGGGGCAATGTTCATCTTCTGGATGGACTGAGACTTCTTTCTAACATCTTGTAAGAATTACATAGATAGATGTCAAAAAAATGCGCTTGTAAGACTCCATATCAGTGAAATTGTAAAGCAATCCGAGTTAGCTAACCTCCCATGAAGCGGCTTTATGACTCCCACAGAATTGGTGCCACTGTTCCTTAGTGATACCGAATTTGTCACATACCGTGTTGGCATCGTCGTCCTTGCCTTGTGCCAGAACCCAATTGGAGGTCAGATCTGACTTAAACTGCCTTCATCGCTCTCCAACTGTCTACAAAATTTTCTTCTTGGTCTGTTGGTCGGACGCTTCAAGTATATCAAATTCATTCTGTGTTACAATCAAGTGGGTTTAATAGTTACAATAACATTTAAATTGTATTACTAGAGGCAATCACATTGAACATTTCATTGTAATTCCTGAATGTCCTCCCAAATCAACTCCTTTTGCGCTGCAGGAACTTCCTTCCAATTAGCAATGGTGACATCCACCGTGTCTCTAGCCATAATCCCTAGATACGTCCTCAATTTCTTTGCTTGAGGACCATCAGCCTTCTAAGTGGCAGGATCCACATGAACCACTGGTTTGTCAGCACCAGCAGGTTAGCCAGTGACCTCAACCGTGTTGCTTTCCTAGTCTTCTTTGCCGTAGATGGCGAAGGTGCTAACTCAAGATATGGAGGTGCTGACTCAGGACGAGGAGGGGAGCTCGGTGGTGTAGTCATGATCCTGTTAAAAACAAAAATAAAAATAAGTAAAGTTAAGTGACAAGTAAGGTTACTTATGAAATTGTAAAAGTCGAAACAAGTTAACATAAAAAAAATTACATTAAACGATGTTAATTAATTCTCCTTCATAATTATCATTACGATTTGCATGAACGTCGTCAACTTCATCTTCTCTGTTGACGTCAGGCATTTGTGTCGAGAATTGAGTGACACCAATATCAAGGGTTGAATCATCATCATCAAGATTAATTCCAATGGTTTTGCCATATAGTACCACTGACCACCTTTCATCAGAAGGATCTTGAACATAAAACACATGTTTAGCTTGTTCTGCCATGGTGAAAGGTTCATTTTGATAAGCTAGCTTGTTAAGATCTACCAAAGTAAATCCCAAGTCCTCGGTTCGCACATCGCTATTGATATTAACCCACTTACACTTGAAAACACACACTGTGAATGTAACATAATTAAGCTCCCAGATGTCATGAATGACTCCAAAGTAATGCATGCACGCCGAATGTGGATTATGGTCATGCACAGTAGCGAAGTGTTATGACTCAGCCCTTAGGCTAACCCCACTGTTTTGCATTGTGGTCTTGTCATCTTGTTGTTTGGTGTAGAACGAGTACTTGTTGATATCGTATCCCTGCCAACTTCTAACATTTCTTTTAGGCCCATCTGCTAACTTTCTCATTGTTTCAGATGAAGATTCATCACTAAATATTGTATCTTTAAACCAATTTAGGAAAGTCTTGTTATGCTCTTTCAACAACCTATTCTTCGTCATTCTTGGATTACTTTCCTTGACTATGTATGGCAGGACTTCATTACTGTTATTCAGGACATACAAATGAGCTTGTTGCAATTCCAATAAACCAGACGTTATAACATGCAGCCCCCGTGAACCCTTACTTGTGACTTTGTTGTCATGCTGAGCCTTGGGAAGCCCAACAGGCTTTTCCTTTTCAAGGTACTCTGAACAAAATTCTACAGCTTCTTCTACAATGTACCTTTCAACTATGGATGCTTCAGGACAGTTAGGATTCTTTGTATACCGTTTCAAGATCTTCATGTATCACTCGACTGGGTACATCCACCGTAAATAAACGAGATAAGACATTTTAATTTCCCTGACCAGATGAACAAGTAAGCGAACCATTATGTTGAAAAATGAAGGAGGAAAATACATCTCCAACTCACACAAGATAATTTCCGCGTCTTCTTCCAAGTCATCTAACTTTACAGGGTCCACGACTTTGCTACAAATGACATTGAAGAAAAAGCACATGCGAGTTATAACATGTCTTACTTTGTTAGGCAAGATGTCTTGAATCACTACGGCTAACAATTGTTGCATCAAGACGTGGCAATCATGAGACTTTAACCCAATTAGTTTCAGATCTTTGACCTACATAAGGCTCTTAATATTTGAAGAGTATCCTTGTGGCACTTTCACTCGGTGCAAACATTAATAGAAACTTATCGTCTCCTTTCTTGACAAAGTGTGACATGCTAGAGGCAAGTATATTTTCTTATCATCAGACCTAGGATGTAACTACTCATGTATACCCATCTCAACAAGATCTTGACGAGTGTTCAAACCATCCTTTGTTTTGCCTTGAATGTTAAGAAGCGTGCCGATGAAACTGTCACAAACATTTTTCTCCACATGCATAACATTGATGCACTGTCTAACATCTAGATAAGACCAGTATGGAAGATCAAACAATATCGACCTCTTCATCCATATACAAGTATTACCTTTCAACTTCTTTTGGGTCTTTCCAAATACAATATGGATGTGCTCAAGCCGCTTAAGAACCTGCTCACTGGTTAACGAAATTGGTGCAGTTTCATGTTCTTGAATTCCATTAAATGCTTTTTTCAATCGCCGATAAGGGTGATAAGGTTTCAGAAAACATCAATGGCGAGTCTAAACTATTTTTCTTCCATGTTTAAGTTGTACATAGCTCGTGTCTTGCTCACAGATAGGGCATGCCCGATGACCCTTAACATTGTATCCACTCAAATTCCCGTACGCTGGAAAATCATTAATGGTACAAAATAGCATTGCACACAACTTGAATGTCTCCTTTCGATACCCATCAAACACGGCAACCCCCTCGTCCCACAAGTTTGTCAAGTCTTCAATCAAGGGACTAAGATAAACAACAATGTCATTTCCTAGCTGTCTTGGGCCCGATATCATCATAGACAACATCATGTATTTTTCGCTTCATGCACAACCAAGGAGGCAGGTTGTAAATGTCTAGCAAAATAGGCCACGAACTATGCTCAGTACTTAAACTGCCGTAAGGATTCGTTCCATCACTGGCAAGTGCAAGCCTAAGATTTCTTGGGTTTTCGCCGAATTTCGTATACAAACGGTCAATCTTCTTCCACTGGGCGGAATCTGCCGGATGGCGGAGTAATCCATCACAGTTTCTCACATCTGCATGCCATGTAAGGTCTTTTGCGTCATCTACGTTAGCAAACAGACGCTTAAACCTTGGAATGATAAAAGAATATCACAACACCTTCGCGAGGGGCCTTTCTTTGTGCTCTCATCATTGCTACAATCGTCATCGTCCTTCACTTTGTACCGTGATACCCCGCACCTAGGACATTTACGAATTTCTTCAAATTCATTTCTGTATAATATGCAATCATTAGGACATGCATGAATGTTTTGATACTCCATACCCATCGGACAAAGTATATTCTTCGCCTGAAAGTAACTTCTTGACAACTTGTTTTCATTTGGAAGCATCTCCTGAACTACCTAAAGTAGTGAACTGAAGCTTTTGTCACTCCACCCATATTTGGCCTTGACATTAACCAGATTTAACACCGCCGACAACAGTGTCAACGACTCTTTGCACCCTGGATACAACGGCTTCTTCGAATCACTTTCCAATGTATCATACATAGGGGAACGTGCTTGCTAAAAAGACTCATGTCCCAGATCATGAATCATATCCTCTAATCGATCTCCGATGTCAACATCAAGCGGTTCAGTTTGCGACCCCCTCTGCATGTCTGTCAATTCACCATGCCATATCCATGTGGTATAATTCTTCTTAATCCCATCACACAGAAGATGTTCTCGTATGTCATCTAGTGCTTGGCGTCTCCCATTCAAACAATTGATACAAGGACATAAATATTTTCCATCCCATCCGGTCGACTTTTTTTGGAGGCAAATTGCAAGAAATGGTCAACGCCTTCCTCATAGTCAACTGTGATGCGACTTGCATTCATCCAACTTCGATCCATCTAATTAATAACTTTGTGATACTCACAAAGTTATTCCATGCATGAAAACCTCACTTTTTCATTCAAGGTGTGACCCTATCCCATTCAGAAAGACATATTTTTATAGTATATTCATATGTATAGATTGAGTCTCTTATCTTAAATTTGACGAAATTCCGGCAGCATTTCGCTTTGATCTCCAAGTACACGACATGAAAGCGGTGACATGAGTTCCACCACAGTCAAGTATGCACTCGAAGAACAAAGTGAAATTCATTGTACCGAAATTTCATCCAAATTTAGAAAAGAAACTCAACCTATACATATGAATATACTAAAAAAGTATTAGTCTTCCCAAACTGTCCAAACGGACAATTGAAGAATCAATACAATGATTAATCAAAATTATCCAAAAGAATCACTGTAATGAATCTTAAACGGGAAACTAAGGTTCACTCATAATGAACATGAATTTTATATAGACTAATAGTCATTAATAACATAAAACAAGTTACAAAAGCACACATTACATATATAACCTATAAAAAATAAGAAATACATTTGTAAGTACCTGAGAGGATGCTTAATGACAATCTCTAACAATGAATTTGGTGATGACGATGCAAATACACAAACGACAACTACATACAAATGATGTTGAACAATGAAGATGTTATATTCGTAAAATACTAATGTGGTTGACTGCATCTAGGACAAAAACATGGGTGTGTGACAAAGATTATATATGTAGGACACAATTGGGGCTGATGTGAGTTTTAGCCAACACCAATAAGTCACTACTACTATCATTCATATTTTCAAAACAATCACCGATGAAGCATAAATTACCTAATTTACTACAGTTTTACAACAACACTGCATTATGGCCTAGACAAAAACAAGCTAAATTGAATAAAGTAATATAGTACCTAAAGAAATTGAAGAATAATAATATAGTACCTAATGAAGAGTGACTGCTATCTTGTATTGAGTACAAATTGTTGCTCGAGATTTTATATCACTTCCACGTCACAATTCTTTACCTAATGCAAGAAAAGATTCAGCAAAGCAAGACAAATCATATAAAAAATGATTTAACTAAACGTGAGCAAGTCCAGTCTTCAATCATATAGAATGAGCAACTTCTTGGGGAACTTGTCATGTGAGCCATGACATGGGGAACCAAAAAAGAAATTATACAAACTCAGAGATAGGAAACTATAACTATATCACAGTTTTAAAAAAAGGTCATTTACTCTAATGTAATTCACAATTCCACTAAGGTCTACTTCACAGAGATTTTAATGAACCTTAACTCTTTTAATCTATCTACACTCTACAGCCACATCAATACAAATGAACTCACTTTGATTGATTAAGGGGTCAATATGATTGATTAATTCCACTACAACAACCGAGCCTTTTGGAACTAAATCAAATAATGCTATTGTGCTCTATCAAATTATCCAAAACAAATTCAAATTTGAGTGAGTTTCATGCATTCAATTTAAAGTAAACAAAATGAAATTCAAAATAAAAGACCAACATTCAATTTATAGGTGCATGGTTCACTTGGAACAATAAGGTGCCAAAACCATATTATTCTTAATTTGAGTGAGTTTCCTGCATTTACTTTTCAATTTAGAACTGTTAGATGAATGTGTGTTTTAACTTGATTGACTGAGATAACATATGAGTCATCCAATCCAACCTTCATCCAATAAATAAAATTGTGTGCAAATGAATGAATGAATGAATCTGGATCCAATTGAGTGATCTAAAGTTAAATCATTAAATCACCTTACTCTAAAAATAAAAATGCAATTTCTCTCACATACTCATAAACAAGTTTGAGATTAAGATAAATTGGCTATCCCGAAACCGAATCACAGACCTAGTAAGTTTTGAAAGGTTTTTATATACAAATGAAATTACTTTACATCGACCAGTATTGGTTTCCAAGTGTAAATTGTATTTATTCATAATTCAAGTAATAATAATATCCAAGGCCTATGTATATTTTTTAGTTTTTGGCATGATGGATTAGGCTCAACTTTCAGGTTTAATAGTGTACGTTTGAATAAATTTAATGGAGCATATAATGTTGCTAGGATTGATGCTTGTATGATGAGAGCTATATACTGGACATAGTGGGCTTAGTCTCCCCATATACATGGATCCCCAAAGGTACCTTGTAGGCAAAATTGGCAACATTATCAGCAACAAAATTAGCCTCCCCATACACACTCTAACACTCCAATTCCTACTCATTAGCTCCATGACAATGAGAAGGAGAGGCTGCATATGATAATCAGGAAACTGATCGAAGATAATCAAATCCGCCACCACTTTGGAATCAATTTCCAACCAAGCCTTCTGTTATCTTCCTTTTTCTTAAACTTTGAAAATAGATGCAGTAGACAAAAATGACCATAGACATACCTCATTTTCTCTAATATGCAAAATCCATGGTTAATAATTAAGAATCATTTTAAAGCAAGCACATTTGGAATCAAGTATAAAGTGAACCAATATGATGGCCACATGACCAAACCAAGAAACTAGAAATTTATGCTTCTGTAAAATTAAGGAAAATCAAAAATTATCTTTAATTGTGTTTAAAATATCCCTAGAACAAATCAACTAAGGCAGCTAAATAGTGAATATACAGAGCATAATCAATCTTCTACTATGCCAGCACAATGTCTCACAATTTGCATAGAATCATAGGTGTTTGTGTAACACCCCCAAATTTGTGGAACCACAGTCAATTACTAATGTAAAATGTTAATTAGAGACAATACAAAAATTTAGGAAAAATGACGAAAATGCCCTTGGACATTTTGAAAATGACCAAAATGCCCCTAGGTATTTTGGCAAGATATTTTAAGGAGGAAATTTCATAAATACCTTGCGATGTTTTAGAAATTACAAGAATACCTTGAGGATGACAATTGCAGAGATACCCTGAACATTTGTTAGAAATGACGATTATACCCCTAGGTGAATGGTGAAATTACCAAAATACCCTTTAGGTCAAAAAATGACCAGATGGCTTTAGAAATTTGTGGAAGTCTGAGTATTGGATAAAATACTTTTAGAGAACAAATTATCTACATGGTTGGTGGCAGAGAACCATAAACAGTAATTTCTAGGAATTTTGGAAAATATTTTGAAAAGAGCTTAATATAGACTAACTCAAGTATCAGAAAATTATAAGAAAAGTATGGACATAATCTACAGAATTTTCTCTTAATTGTGGGAGGAATAAGTGTTCTAAATAAATTGGTTTAGTAATTTTAATCATTCAAGGCAAAATGGACCAATAGGAAATTAGAATCTAGCTATTATAGGTAACAAAGGAAAGTTGGATTTATTTGGATTTCTAAATAAAGCCTTGA
>PYAF01005743.1:37944-53747 GCA_007407185.1 Glycine tomentella
TTTACTAAAATCAAAGTGTTTTATGTTCTACTAAAGTTTGTAGGTTCCAATTAAAAGTGTTTTGTAAATTCTTGAAACATGTCTATTTTATACTAGAATTATGTGAAAACATGTTTATTTATGGAATTATGTTGAACTTTATAAAGATTAAAGTTTAAGTAGCTTTCTTTAAAGAATTCTATGATTTCAAGCTTGCACATTATGTGTTTGATAGTTTGTCACAATGAATAAAATATGTTTAAGAATGTTTAACTTGAATCCTTGTTGTTGAATTTGAATTATATTTATATAGTTGGTTGCTTTAACAAAGGTTATGTATTATTTCATGTGTTGCTGAGTGTTTCCTATGGAATCTATCATGTGTCTGATGAACTATGACTTATCTGTGAAGAATTTATGGAGTTGAACTATGGCTGTATACTAAGATGTTATGTAAAGTTTTATGTGATGATTGAAAGAAGCTTTATGGGTTATTTAAAAAGCATATGCCATGAGTTGTCAAAAATATTGAGCTTTGAGGTGTATGTGATATGTGAAACTGAGAA
The DNA here is from genome assembly GCA_007407185.1 of Glycine tomentella. Lineage (NCBI taxonomy): Eukaryota > Viridiplantae > Streptophyta > Magnoliopsida > Fabales > Fabaceae > Glycine > Glycine tomentella. The sequence goes on from PYAF01005743.1 coordinate 38,490, forward strand.
ATAAAGTAATGGTGAAGAGTAAATAATAAAAGCAAGCCATGACATATTTCATTTGCATTTAACCCCTCAGAGTGGAGGGAGGTTTCACTAGAGTGGGTGAAACTATGTTGACTATGGTACCCTTTAACCCCTCAGAGTGGAGGGAGGTTTCACTAGAGTGGGTGAAACTATTTTGACCATAACCCCTCAGAGTGGAGGGAGGTTTCACTATAGTGGGTGGAACTATTTTGACTATGGTACCATGTAAAACCCTCAGAGTGGAGGGATGTTCCACTAGAGTGGGTGGACTATCTCAAAGCTGGGATCTCAGTCATGCATCATATTAAAAAGATGAGCATGCATCTCATGCATTGCTTGATGAGTATGTTGTATATCTGTGTGTTGTATAAACGGTATGATTTGAACTATGTGTTGTGTAGCTGGTGTGATTTAATCTGAGGATGAATCATATGTGCATATTATTTTATAAATGCTATTATAACCATCTAGGTATATATTCTTTTATATAAGCTTTTATTCAAACTCTGTTTATCATAAACTTACCCTATGTTTGTGTTTGTGGTTGACACCTGTGATGACCCCAATGTGTCTGGGCGAGCAGGAAAACAGTGGAGCAGAAGCTGTGGATGATATTGAAGAAGGTGTGATGAGGAAGCTTGATGAATTGAATTTTGTGTTTACTTTGTGGATATGTATTAAAATTTAAACAGTCTGTATATTATTTTGGACGTATATTTGGGACTGTATTATGGACTGTATTCTTATTATAAATAAACCGTGAGAGAGAATTCGTTTATGTTATGACTAAATTGTAACATCAAAGCAAGAAGGAAAAGAATTTTCGTAAAATTTATAACTAATCTGATCCTATTCCAAAGTGGTCACAAGATTTCATCTAAAATCAATCAAACACGAGAGAGTAAAAGGAGGCGTTACAGTTTGCATACATTCACAATCACATTCATGCTACAGAGAATCACAAAACAACTAAAAAACTACTCATGCTACAGAGAATCACAAAACAGGTCAAAAAACTTGATCTACAGAGAATGACAAATTTACCCTAGCTACTCATGCTGGCTTATAACAAATTAAAAGAGAATAGAAAAGGTTTAAGCTCCCTTACACAGAGACGACTCTTCTTGATTGAAGATCGTGAGCCTTTGATCCCTTAGGTAATAGTTTTGCTTCCAGAAGTAACTTTCATGGTTTCGTGAAAGAATGGTTTGCCAGAGTAACAAATACATCAATAAGGAAAAAAAAATACAAAACGAAAATCAATGTTTAAGTTGCCAAACATATATACCTAGAGTGAGACTGATAGAGCAACAGTGAAGAGTGCGAGTAAGAGTAACGAAGGCTGAGATAGCAACAATGGAGTTTCACCACACCAGAGCATCTTAACCGTCGTGACACTGAGAGTGAAAGAGCGAGAGTGAAGAGAGTCGGATAGTGAGAGAGTGAAAGCGAGAGTGATGAAGAAAGGTATAGGCGCCATAAAATATAATATAAAAATTAAACAACATCGGTTTCTCAACAAAACCGATGTTATTAACATAAAGTCAACATTGGTTTTGTCAGTTTTTAAAAAATCGATGTTAACATGGGTTCGTTAACATCGATTTTCAGCGGTTTTTCTGAAAACAAATGTTAACATAACTTCGTTAACATTGGTTTTTATAAAAATCGATGTTAATGAACTCACTTATTTACAAAAATGCCACCATGTTTTTGTTAACATCGATTTTTAGCAAAAACCGATGTTAACATAGCGATATTAAAACTAGTTTTTTTAGTAGTGCGGTGTCTAAGTTATATGTTTAGTGACGTCGTAGTCTTACGCAATCGCTCTCGTCATTACACTCTTATCCAATAATTTCAAACCCTCGTTCACAACCCTAACACAACCTCGCAGTCTTGCACATGGCGCGTCCGCCAATACTTGAGCAGCGGCCAACTCGTTGTGGGAGACTTAGATTGAGTGTTTTTTGAGAAGCATTATTTCCACCGAGTCTCAACGGTGGGTGGCTTCAATTTTCTCATCCTTGGCCCGAGTGGGTCCAACTCATGAAGTGCTTGCTTGAAAAGGGATACTTCTGTCATGAAGAGGGAAAAATGTTCCGCAATGCTAGTATAGGCATGAAGGATTTCAATTTCATTAGAATTGTGTGCCTCAATTTCAGTAAAGACCACTTTCATCTTTTAAGGTAAAATATACATTTAAAAAGAAAGTGTTACTTGGATTGCTTATGGCACATGATACAATCTGTTTTGTAAAAAGGTTTAGCTGTGATTTAGAACTCTGTGACAGACTGTGATATCCAATTGGCACAAACCTAGGCTTGATTTATACCATTTTTATATTCCATATTTGAGTTTGTACCTTCATGGAAACTTACTTTTACCGTTAAGAAACCATGGAGTATAGCTCCTTATATTGGGAAAATCCCTCTTAATTTACATAGTTTGGAGTGTAGGTTTTATTATGATAATTTTATTCTTAGATTGTGGCTGCTGTACAAGAGATTTCTTAGATAAAGGAGGCTATTTCAACAAATAATGCATGCTGGGAATTTGGAGAATCACCAATTAAGGTAGTGGGCTAAACATTAGTTAATGACCTTTTTCGAAACCTTTATTGTTCATATTGTTTTTATTGGTCTAAAATTTCCCATGTAGCCTTTATTGTGTAAGATTGAAATAACTTATTCTCCAAAGAATCTCACTTTCATGCTAGAGATTTCATTTTTGGTTCTCCGAGTTGTGTAATGGGAGGAGAAGGTAAAGAAATTGGATTGGCTAAGTGGAAATTTTATTTTATATATATACACGATACTTGCCGTTATATTATTTAAATGAGAATGTCAAGGAAGATCTATTTGATTAGAAAATGGGAAATTTGGGGACTTTATAAGTGGAATTTTGTGTTAAAGTGAGAAGCATAGGAGATTAAGAGAAAATGTGTTACATGAAAATGGTGGATGACTCAAGCAAAATATTATTGCTATGACTTGTTGTTTGCTTCTCAATCATTTTGTTCCAAGTAATATGTTTGGAGGTCATTAAGAAATTCTATATGTTTAATTATTTAGTGTCCTTTTAATTGCTTTTATTTTATGCACTTTTTAGCCTAAATTATAAAAATAAGCTTCACTCAGCATTTGATTGATCCTGTTCTAATTAATTTTGAACATAATACTAGTACTTTAGTGTACAAGGATCACCTAAGTGTTTCTTAATATAATTTTGTATGATATATACAATATATTGTTAACTATCTTCACATCGTATGTAACATTTATGTGAAGTCAATTCATTAATTTAAATTAAGAATAGTGAACACTTTGGTTATTTGTAAATGGTCACAAACACACAATTAGAAATAATAAAAATCTACCCAGCGTTGTTTATAAATAGGCTACCTGAATTTTGGTAATGAATTTGTGCCAATATAGTCAGAGAAGCTTTCTGAGGCATTGTTATATCAAATAGAAAACTTATCATGCGGTATCTTAGGGGGTTAGATAGTAATCAAATGGGTCAACATAATATAGAGTTTATTGTAACAAATTTTTTGCAACATGTCACATTACTTTGGAAAATTGGATATAAACTTAAACATACTGTTGTAGAGAAATTTTTGGAACAACTCTGATCTCCTGGTTTAATAGTCACAAGCATCAATTTGCATTCAGTGTGAATGAGATATCTCTCGTATGGTAAGGAACAAAATAGAAGTAAAAGTATAATCAGAGTAATTTTGGTCAAAATAAATTCAATGTCTTATGTCATATTTTATGCTAATTCCAGTTCTGTACCAACTAATTTTTCTCCACCTTCTGCTACTTCTATAGTTCTACCGGAGCAATTGGGTTGGTTGAAATGTTCAGTTGCTGATCTCATTTGTACGTGTTATAGTATCATTGCTTTTATTTCCAAAGGTTGGTTCTTTCATCATCTTATTAGATTTATCATGTGCTAATTTTTAATGTTGTTTTCTTATAAAATGATTGAAATGTATGGAAACTTGAAACTATGCTATTGCTGGATATTGTCTTAATTAAGAATTAGGATATGTTCTATTCTTACCAAAATCTGGAAATTCCACGTATGGGCTTGATGTGACCTTGGTGGACTCCAAATTCTGTGATGCTGGGAAGTGAGTAGGCTTTGCTTAGAGAAGGGACCTACAAAACAAAGGAAAAACACTTCGACGCTCAAGTAAGTACATTAAATTTATAAGGGTGACCAAGTGTGAGAACTCGGCCTAAGATGTAAAGAATGAGAGACTTGAGTAATGCATTAAAGTGTATATGAGAGAGAAGTATTCTGGGCGAATACCGAATGAGAATGGAGTGAATAGAGAGAACCTGGATGGTTATATTTATAGCGTGGAGTGGGCCTTGGGCCATTGCTTATAGATAATCTGTTCATAAGATAATTAATAACAGATAATAGCAGGCAATTATCTTAATCTGAATAAGAGATAATGTGTACCTTATTGATATATTGTTACTTATAGATAAGTAACAATTAATAGATAACTTGTTGAGATATTATAGGATAAGGTGGTTACACCTATTTGAATATCCTGGCATATAGATATGCTATTAATGAGGAGAGAATATTGTTGATGTCCGCGCTCCTGTAGAGAGTCGGCGTCCGTGCTCCTGTAGCGGTGTTGACAAGGAACCCGGACACCATGTCCGGGTTGACACCTGGAGGCTGAATGAGCGCCTATTAATGAGGCAATGCTGACATGGAGGGTGGCCACGTGTACATTGATATCTATAAGGTAGCCACGTGTCATTTTACTATTTTGGACTGTACATAAGCCCTCCAGCCTCTAAGCCAATTTATGGGCGAAAGAGGGTGAAAGAGCATAGAAGTAATATGTCCGGTTCATAGTAAAATTGTCAGCCCCCGAGGGTGAACATGAAGTGTCGTGTCGAGGTTGATATCTTCAAAGGTTGACCAAAACTTTAATTTTTTATTTTGGATTTATGAACCTATATATGCGACAGTGTAGTCCATGGAGAGAGTGCTTGTCTTAGGTCTTCATGTCAGGAGCTTGTCCTGGTTTTTGAACCAAGGGTGGATCTTGGATTTTGTAAAGTAATATCATGAACCTGGACAAGATGGTCCAAATTATATTGATGCCTGAACCTGGACAAGGTAGTCCAGGTTGTTTTAAGACTTGAACCTAGACAAGGTAGTCCAGATTGTTATTGTTGAGTGGTTGATGTACCAAGAATGCTTCTTGGGTTTTGCATGTTGAGGGTGGACTCTTTTGTTGAGGTTTCCACCATATGCACCAAGTGATGATGATATGTCGAGGGTGGTTTTTAGACAATTATTCTTGCAAAATAGAGTTATTCCTGCAAAACAGAAATATCCTATGGCACTGCATGTCGAGATTCCATAGGAGTTAGGGTACCCACAATATTTTCTAGGTTTATCATGCCAAGATGAACTTGGACATTTATATGCCAAAGATGTTTCTTTGTGGCTCATTTTCCTGCATCAATAGAATTTGTGAGCATTGAAATCATCATAGTAAAGCATTTAGTACCTCGTGTTTCCTTAGTAGATAAGTTGATGAAAACGAGGTTGACCGCAAATTAATCTCGAGTTTTGAGAGTTACAGGTTTTGTTGATAACTATGTGGGTCAATGTTATGGTTTTCCATGTTAGGATTCCATAGTGTAGACTGATACCAAGAGAACTTTCTTGGTTTCTGAGAGACCTAGGATGGATCCTGGTATTTGCGCCAAGTATATATCTTGGTCTTTATGTTCCTGAGAACTTATATTTCTGCAACATAGTATAATAACAAATGCTGAGTGTTGACATATTTGTACCTCTATTTTGTCGATGTTGATACCAGTGGAATTGTCCATGCTGGATTTTGTAGAGATTTCCCAAGTGATGTCTTGGTTGGCAGTTTGAAGAGCTGATCTTGGATTCTCTGTGTCGTTGCAGATGTACCAGTGGTGTGTCCACCCTGGATTTTTAGAGGTCGACCAAGGCTTGGGTTTATGAACCTTGACGATTTACCAAAGCTTGGACGTATGAACCTTTGAAGGTGAAGGTCGACCAAGGCTTGGGTTTATGAACCTTGACGGTCTACCAAAGCTTGGGTTTATGAACCTGTGAAGGTGAAGGTCGACCAAGGCTTGGGTTTATGGACCTTGACGGTCTACCAAAGCATGGGTTTATGAACCTGTAAAGGTGAAGGTCGACCAAGACTTGGGTTTATGAACCTTGATGGTCTACCAAAGCTTGGGTTTATGAACCTGTAAAGGTGAAGGTCGACCAAGACTTGGGTTTATGAACCTTGACGGTCTACCAAAGCTTGGGTTTATAAACCTGTAAAGGTGAAGATCAACCAAGACTTGGGTTTATGAACCTTGACGGTCTACCAAAGCTTAGGTTTATGAATCTGTAAAGGTGAAGGTCGACCAAGACTTGGGTTTATGAACCTTGACGGTCTACCAAAGCTTGGGTTTATGAACCTGTAAAGGTGAAGGTCGACCAAGACTTGGGTTTATGAACCTTAATGGTCTACCAAAGCTTGGGTTTATGAACCTGTAAAGGTGAACCAAGACGCATTCGTCATGGATTTTGACGAGGTTCTTGTGGACTAGTATCCTTGCAAAGCTTAAGTTTTCATACCTCAGATTTTTGGCAAGGCGAGACTTATCTTGGAGGGGCTCACCAAAGGCAGACCTAGGGTTTAGTGATCCTCCTGAAGATGCAACCAGGAACTTTGCTCGTCCTGGATTTTGTCTAGGCTCACCGAGGGTGGACCTTGGAGAGTAGTACCAGGACATGGTCCTGGGTTTTGTCAAGGTTGGACCTTGAACAGTAGTCAGGCATTGGTCCTGCTTTTGTTATGTTCCTACAAGGTTGTACTTCTTGGGTTGGTCGAGTCTTCCGAAGATGTGACCAGGAACACGTTCATCCTGGGTTTTGTCAAGGTTCACCAAGGGTGGACGTTGGGTTTGGCAAACCTACGGAGATGTGACCAGGAACTCGTCCGTCCTGGGTTTTGTCAAGGCTCACCAAGGGTAGACCTTAGGTTTGACAAGCCTATAGAGATGTGACCAGGAACTCGTCCATCCTGCTGGGCGGTGTACCTGTGCTGAGCTGGGACTGCCCGGAGGGTTGACGATCTGTCGGGGGTGCGACTCTCCCTGAGTAAAGGGGTGTCATCATGTTATCCACTCTTCTGGACGGTGTACCTCTGTTGAATTAGGACTGCCCGGAGGGTTGACAGTTTGTCGATGGTGTGACTCCCCTTGAGTAGGTTCGTCCCCCATGCTAGGCAAATGCTCATCACATTGAGGGCATGTCACTGGAGCCTCCAGCTGATCATGGTAAGCCTTCAGTCGTTTGAGTTCTTCTTCATGTCTTCTCTCCATCTCCACAATGGGATTTTGGAGTTGTTGGATGGTGTCAGCATTCCTTATAGTAGTCTGCAGGGCGTTAGACGCATTGACAGGGGAGTCACGTCTAACGCTGGAGCGTGTACTGACCATGAATACGTACAGATGAGTGATTTGAGTGCGAGGCCGCATGGTAAATTTTACCTGGGCCCCATGTTAGGCGCCAAATGTTCTTACCAAAATCTGGAAATTCCATGTATGGGCTTGATGTGACCTTGGTGGACTCCAAATTCTGTGACGCCGGGAAGTGAGTAGGCTTTGCTTAGAGGAGGGACCTGCAAAACAAAGGAAAAACACTCCGACGCTCAAATAAGTACATTAAATTTATAAGGGTGACTAAGTGTGAGAACTCGGCCTAAGATGTAAAGAATGAGAGACTTGAGTAATGCATTCAAGTGTATATAAGAGAGAAGTATTCTGGGCCAACACCGAATGAGAATGGAGTGAGTAGAGAGAACCTGGAGGGTTGTATTTATAACGTGGAGTGGGCCTTGGGCCATTGCTTATAGATAATCTGTTGATAAGATAATAATAACACACAATAGCAGACAGTTATCTTAATTTGAATAAGAGATAATGTGTACCTTATTGATATATTGTTTCTTGTAGATAAGTAACAATTAGTAGATAACTTGTTGAGATATTATAGGATCAGGTGGTTACACCTATTTGAATATCCTATCATATAAATATGCTATTAATGAGGAGAGAATATTGTTGATGTCCACGCTCCTGTAGAGAGTCGACATCCGTGCTCCTATAGCGGTGTTGACAAGGAACATGGACACCATGTCCGGGTTGACACCTGGAGGCTGAATGAGCGCCTATTAATGAGGCAATGCTGACATGGAGGGTGGCCACGTGTACATTGATAGTTATGAGGTAGCCACGTGTCATTTTACTATTTTGGACTGTACACGTTCAGTTTCAAAAGTTGTGTTAGACACTAATGAATACTGTTGTTTGTAAACGTTAGCCATACATATGCTGAAAATAATGTATATGTGGCAGAGAAGCCACAGAAAGATCAACTACTCTTGCTGCTCACAATGTAGTTTTGCCACTGTCTCGACAATCTTTAGTGAGAAATTGCTTTTGAATCTCTGGTTGACCATAAATTTCTGAAGATAACATCCCTTGACATCAGTTTCAACTTGTTGTTTTAGATAAAAACTTTTCCTCACCCAATCAAACGGAATTTGAGTGGCATTCTTGAAACTAGGTGAAAGGTGAAGTTGAAAGGTGAAGATTTCCTGAATTTTGGAAAGGATTGAATGGTGAGGCGATAGTCCAATTTAGGCTCAAGCTCTATATACAATATTATAATCTTTGTTTTTTATCAATTTTTTTATGCATTATTTGGTGCACCTTTGCCAATAGTTTTATTGCCTTGCTATTTGCACGTTGAATGCCAACAAGTTCTTTAATTTGCTCTTCGTTTTAAGAATCAAAGGATGTAACTAAAGTGATCTTTGAGTCTCCTTTTTTTTCTACACAAAAATTGCTCAACATTATCCTTATCATCAAGAGATCACCCTCCTCAGCCTCCACAAGTGTAAGTTATTCTTCTTCTTCACTTGAAGAACTATTTGAGTCACTTGAATACTCACTCTTCATGCTTCCATCCTTAAGAAAAATCATTGTTCTTTTGTTGGGACATTGGGAAACAATGTGACCCTTACCGAGGCACTTAAAATACTTGATATTGCTTGATCTTGTTAGAGTTGGATCACTAATTTTTGTGCTTGAGCTCTCCACCTTTTATTCTTTATTTTTTATTTGAAAAACCTCCCATCTAGGCTTGTCCTTCCAGCTGGAAGTTGCAGCCCCATTGGTCTTGGAGAAGGAAGCTTTTCTCATTTTTAGTTGTTGCTCCACTGTTTGAGCTTTGTGGACTATCTCTTCAATTGTGGCATAAGAATGTAGCTCCATCACATCTTGAATTTCTCTATTCAAGCCATGAAGGAAACTAGCCATGGTTGCTTCTTGGACCTCCACAATTTCAGTCGTCATCATCATCAATTCCATCTCCTTATAGTATTCATCAACACTCTTGTAGCCTTGGAAATGTCTTTGGAACTTGTTGTGGACTTCTCTTGCATAATAAGTAGAAACAAATATTTCTCCCACGACAATCTTTAAGTCATTCCAACTATTTACTCTTTGTCTCCTCAACCTACCTATATCCATTTGAATTTGGTTCAACCACACCAAAGCATAGCCACCAAATTCTAGAGTTACTAGAATCACTTTCTTTTCTTCATCAAATTGTTGGCATCAGAAAATTTGTTCTACTTTCATCTCCCACTCAAAGTACTCTTCGGGATCATGTGTACCAAGGAACTTTGGAATTTTTATTTTCACTCCACTTAATCCTCCATTCCTCCCATCTCTCTCTTCTCTCCTCATCCCCCAATTTTTCTCATCTCTATTTTGCCTCCTAGAATTGTATCTCCTATTATTTTCTCTTCTATTATTATTTTCTCTCCAATCACCTTTCTCATTCTCCTCATCTCCATAATTTCCTCCATGAGAGGAAGCATACTCACTCACCCTCGTATTACCATGAGCCTTTCCATCGACACTTCTAATGGGATTACTCCTTCTTTGAGTCTCCCTTTGTAACTCCTCAAATCTTGCATCGATTTTGGTTTGTAAGTCTTCCATTTGTTTTTTCATGGCTTTCATCAACCTAGAGGTCCTATGTGACAAAACCTCATTTCCTACAAATATATGAGAAAATTCTCACCACTCTCTAAGTGTTTGTCACTCACATTCATTTTGTACACTTTATCTAGGCTCTTTCTATAATGTTCTCTCTTGCCTTTTTTCACTCTTTTCCCTCTCTATAGTTCTTAAGCAAAAACTTCTAATCAAACTAAGCTTCTTTACTATAGTGTAATAGGAAACAATTCAAGGCTAGACTCAAGAATCCAAGAACAAGAAAACTCTAAGACAAAACCTTGGAATTTTTAAGAAACAAGCAACAAAGGGAAAATTTTAGAAAAGCACAACTCTAATTTGAATTTAATGAGACAACTCAAGGATATATTGGCTGTACCAAACTGCACAAGGAGGATATACCAAACAAATTCAATTGTTAGAAGCCAATTTTCATCAAGTTAGCATATCATACAAGTTCAATTAATTTTGTGGTTCAAAGGAAATTCAAAACTTGTAACCTTTACAACTTTTCTTTGCTTCTAAATTCTATTTTTCTTTGAAATTTTCCAGCTACCAATTCAATAATTTCTTGGCTGCACTTTGATTGTTTTTCCAGCCACAATTCACAAACTTTTTTTTTTTGGCTGCATTTTGATTATTTTTCCAGCCACAAATTCACAAACTTTTTGGGCTACACTTAATTGTTTTTCCTTTTGTACAAGTTCAAGAATTCTTAAAAGAAACTTAATGAATCACAAAAACTATGTATAACAATTGTAAAATTTGCTTCTAATAACTCAATTCAGTTTAAGCATGAGATTAGAATCAAAACAAGTGGTCATACAACACAAAAAACACTACTAACAAGAGTTGACAATAATCAAGACTAGAAAATTAGAAAAATATCAAGAACAAATGAAGAACATGAAGACATGAAATCACAAGAAACTTGAAGAAAATACTCAAGGGTATGTGGCGGAACACACAACAAGCCCACACCACCAAGAATTTTCACGAAAAGAACAAGAACACAAGGAATTGAAGAAGATTTTATGATTTTCGAATGGTGCAGTTTTTACCTTTGAAGAAGTTCTAAAAACTAGACTTGAAGAAGAATTCCACAAGGATTAGGCTCTAGATACCACTTGATGTATGGCTGAACCCATTAGTCATTAGATTTCTTAAATCTACCTTGCAATGAAACCCAATCTTCAAGTAAACTTCAAGAACACAAGCTGTCCAACATTTCACGTGAAACATGTGGCTGTTTGGAAGTTTTTGATTGCAGCAATGGAAGATGGAAGAAAGGTTAGGGATGAATATGGAAGGCACCATGGGGAAGCTCTCCAATAAGTCTAGGAAGAATCGCCACAATAGCATTGAGAAACCATTGATAAGACCCAAGAGGTTCTTAAACAAGAACAAGAGAGAAACTCTCACACAAATTCTGATTTGCATTCAAATGAACAAAATTTAGTTACATTCAGTTTTGGACCAGCTTACATAGGCCAGGAATTTACAAAGAAAATGCAAGGGAAATGCAAATTAAAATGACAATGCAAATGAATCTTGTAGTGCACACTAAGAAGCTGAATGCAAGCTAAATGGAAGTGAGTCTTGGCTGACCCAAACCATGCATAAGGTGCAGTATTTTAAGCCTTAAGGTGCAGCCAATAATTAAACACAAGTGCACCTACAATGCTTTACACAAATGCCTCTAAAGGTATTTTTATTGCAACTATTTTTTCTACTAACAAGTGCTGGAATTTATGGAATTAAATTGAACTTGAGACATCAAAATCCATCCCTTGTTATCCTTTAGTTGGTGTGCTTCTTCATGCTTGTCCAAGTCAGCTTAAATGTGGTCTTGAAGTGCTTGGGTTCTAGCTTTTGTCATTGGTCCTTTAAAGCTCACCAAAAGAAGTGCTTCAAGCTCTCCTTCTAGACCTTTAGCTTGCCATTGACCTCCATCAAGATGGATGTGAAAATTGCTTTCTTACATGGAGAGCTAGATCATGACATATACATGGAGCAGCCTCAAGGTTTTGAAAATAAGAATCATCCAACCTTTGTGTGTAAGTTAAAAAAATTACTTTATGGGTTAAAGCAGGCACCAAGGGCGTGGTATGGTAAAATAGGTGAGTTTTTTTTATCCAAAGTGGGTACTCTATGGCACTAGCCGATTCAAGCTTATTTGTGAAAGCTCGAGAAGGGAAGCTTGCAGTTATCTTAGTTTATGTGGATGACTTAATCATCACTAGAGATGACGAAGTGGAGATTCAGCAGATAAGAGCAAATCTCTCAGTACGATTCCAAATGAAGGAACTAGGAGAGCTGAAACATTTTCTCGGACTTGAAGTTGAACGAACTAGTGAAGTAGTATTTTTGGGGCAACAAAAATATGTAAAGAATCTGTTGCAAAGATTTGGGATGCTCGACTGCAAGCTAACATCTACGATGATTGATCCAAACACAAGGTTGTGTGGAGAAGAAGGCCAAGAACTGGAAGATTCAAGAATGTATAGGCAATTGGTGGGTAGTTTAATCTATTTAACACTAACACGACCTGCTATTGCATTTGCAGTTGGAATTGTGAGTAGATTCATGGAGAAGCCAAAAAAAACCTCACTTAGAGGCAGCACAACGCATACTAAGGTACGTGAAAGGAACTTTTGATCTTGGAATTTTCTACAAGAAAGATGAGGAATGCAAAGTTGAAGGATATTGTGATGCTGATTACGCTGGTGACCATGACACTCGACGCTCCACCACTGGATATGATTTCTACATTGGATTTAGAGCAGTGTATTGGTATAGTAAGAGACAACCAACCATGTCACTATCAACTACAGAAGCAGAGTATAGAGCTGCAGTAATGGTAGCGCAAGAATGTCACTACTACAAAAAGTATTTTTTACGATGGTGATGATACGTCGATTGATAAGGAACCGTCTTAGAAAGACACACGGTGACATTTTTGTAAATAAATGCAACTTACTTAAGATGGTTTCGTAAAAATCGTCTTAGGTACTACCATTTTAGGACGATTTTTCAAAAACCGTCTTAGAAGCATTACTATATGACTCTTTATTGGCTTTTTATCCCTTTTCGTTCAATTTTTAAATTAGCTTCCTCTCCGTCCCTTCACTCCCCTGAATCCGCCTTCTCACTTTCCTCCAAACCCTCACCTACCTCGACGACCTCAGCCTCCCTGCCTTTGCCCCCAATTTTTTTTATATTCACTCATTATTTCCTTCCACAACTACTTCAACAAACCCTACACTCATCGCTCTGACACATTCTTCTTCCACGAGGCAGCGAAGCCCTCTTCGCCAAATCCTTCATCAGGTTATTCACTTACTTAGTTAGGGTTAGAATTAGGGTTTCACTCCATTCATTCTAATTCAAGATTCAATTCAAGTTCGAAACGGTGACGTTTGCGTGTCCTCGTGAGTCCGCGAGCGTGCATGGGACGATGTAGTCGAACACGGGTTTGGTGGAGGCGATAACCCTTGAGGTTCGGGATCAGAACCAGATCAGAGGCTCATACCTGAAATCCGATCTGATTAGCTGTGATCCGAAGCTGGCCAAATACCACAACTGCAACCTCGACGAGGTCATCATCCAAAAGAACCTGGACAACCACAAACTCCCCAAAATCATCAAAACCTTCTTTGAAAGTACCAGGGAACAGATCCACATGGACGTCGTAACCCTCAAGATCAACGCCACCGGCATGTACTACCTCTACTTCATGTTCTACGACCCCTCCCTTAAGGGCACCACCATTCAGGGAAGGACTGTGTGGCGAAACCCTAATGGCTACTTACCTGGGAAAATGGCCCCTCTTATGTATGGGTTCATGTTATTTGGCCAAACAGAAGATACTTACTTTGGCTATACTTGTTACACTGGTATTGTAGATTTTGTGCCTGCGAACATTGAATATGTTGGGTAAGTTGGTTGTGTTCATGTCTTTTATGCCTATTTATCCATATTTACTGGCCTTATTTTTGTCACTAGTACCTTTATCATGTTGAGAAGCTTACTTGAATTTCCCTACTGGAAGGTATAGAGTATTCTTAGGACATAAACAATACTTTGTATCTTCGGAGGTTGGTGCTGGAAAGATGCAATGGTATGGATTTCACCTCTCAAATATGCTAATGAATGCTGAATTCGAATCTAAAGCTACATGTTTATAACAAAGTACCATAATTTTGGAACTCATGAGATGTAGGCAAAACACTAAGAAATGTTCATATCAAATAATATAAAAATTAATGGAGTTGTGGACTTGATATGAACAGAGAGATGCTTGCATATCTCAGCCAATAGTCCTGTAGTAAATCTTACATCATTAGCAAATTGGTGATTTGATTAAAAATCTTTTTTGATGACTCATTACCTGTATCTTGCTCCCTTTTTTATGACACTTGTCCACATATTCATGGTTGCTTTCATTCGCAGTTTTTGACCAAGTTTGGGTTACCACATCCTAGAAGAGTTGGAGGAAGGTTTTTTATTGACAAGATGATGCCTTTGATACTGAACTAGGTATTAGGTGGCAATAGGTAATGATGAAAACCCATATTTCTTTGCTCAAAATACAGTAACTTTTGCACTTGGTTACTAAGAAATGGTAGTTGGTCTTTTATTGGTCATATATCTGTTAGATTTTGTTGTGATCTAGATATTTTTGGTTTGATTTTATATGAAGGCAAATGACCAGTGTTAGACTTTTGGCAAGCGTACCAATTGTCATTGTAAGTTACAAAATTTATAAAAGTTCATCTCCACAGGGACTTGATTTTTACTCAGTTAATTCAAATAAAACTTAACAGTTTAATAGCTTATATACAGCGAGTGTGACCGAAGTTGCATGTGATTGTGGATTAATAGAAATTACAAAAATCCAAAAGAAACGGAAATAATAAATCTAGTACCGAAGATTACGAATAATTACTGAAAATAAAACGAGTTTGATTAATTAAAGAGCGTAGGATTGGATTTCATCGTTCATACCCTTAGTATTCAATTAATATTACCATGCATAAGTTATTTTCTATTATTATTGATGCACACATAAAATCACCCCAAATCGATGTCTCGCATTTGAGAATCCTAAGAATATTTATCAAATATC
>PYAF01005743.1:58071-99510 GCA_007407185.1 Glycine tomentella
AAGAGCGTAGGATTGGATTTCATCGTTCATACCCTTAGTATTCAATTAATATTACCATGCATAAGTTATTTTCTATTATTATTGATGCACACATAAAATCACCCCAAATCGATGTCTCGCATTTGAGAATCCTAAGAATATTTATCAAATATCGATTTCTCGCATATGAAATAAATATTCCAGCGTTACGATTATATTCACGTGTTTATTGCAATCTAAACGTTATGCTCTATGTCTAGCAACGTAACGTAAAGAGTAAATTTATTCATTTCAAACCCTAAGATTACTTTTCAGTCTCACTTCGAGTTTAAGTTCGTGATACTAGTGATCAAGTAGTATCAAGTACGGAATAAATTTACCAATAATAAATAGAAAAACTTATGCATAAATAAATATCAAAATAAATACTATAAGGGTAAGAAGATTACATCCAATCCTTTGAGAGAAGCTAGCCAAGCATGGGCAGAACCTCCGTAGAAAAATAGGTGAAAGGATTCATCACTGCTTTCTGATTTGGCAGAGTTTCCACACTAATTTTCTCTCTTTCACTAACCTAAACTCTCTACTAAACAAAGATAAAAGAAGCAACAAGCTTTAGAACAAGCTTAGAGCAAGGGAGAGGAGAGAAATTGGCTTGGAAGAAGTGTGTTTTGCCTTTGGGGTGCATGGCTATTTATAGGGGTGAATCTACTCAAGTTTGGTCGCCCAGGCGACCATTTTATGCATGTTTTGGTTGCCCAGGCGAGTTATGGTCAAAATTGTACGTCCAAGTTGCTTTGCAAGTGGTCCAGTTGTGTGTTGCTCGCCCAGGCGACCAGAATGCACTATGTTAGCTCGCCTGGAAGAGCTAAATGCACCTCAGAAGCTTCTTTTGGGCTTTTGGGCTTTTGGGCTAAATTGCTGGCTGCACCTCCCAGATTTGCTTCTGTTGGTCATTTTTGCTTGCTTTTTAGTTTACGGAAGCTCCGGAATTCACGAATGCTAGCAAAATAAAAAGAAAGTTTGGATGAATCTTCAAGAATTTATAATCACAACATAAATGCTACATTAAATACAAACTAACTAGGTTAGGACAAATTTTGATAAATATTCTTAGTAAAAACAAAAGATAAGTGCCTTAAGTGTAACCTGATTTTTACTAAGATATGGCACTTATCAACCAGTTACACAGATGGTATGAAAACAATAATGCACTTGAGCGTGCCATTAATGGAGTGTATGTCTATGGCCCAATATGAATGAATATCATCATTAGGATATTGCATTCTGTATATATGAATCACATAAATGTTGTGTCCATCCATCTCTAATTAATTTATAGGTGGATTTTATTACCATGTGGATTTATTGACTATATATTAAGATTGGTTATTTATTGAGATTCTGGGAACACTAATTTTCGAGGGTGATCAATTATCAGCTTATACTACCTTTTTTTCTTTTGTATGTGTGTGAAACTTGACATTATTTGCCGGATATAAAATGAGCTGAAATGACCTGCATTCATTCCTAAAAGTGACTTGAAAAATTATTTGAGTTTATTCATTAAAATTGCTTTTTTTTTTCATTTGAAATTGATTGCAGGAAAAACCTGAGGCTGGAAAGTTGGTCATTGGTACTGTGGCTCTGTTGATTGTAGCTACTTCAAGTGTCTTAGTAGTATGCACCTTTTACTCCCTGGATGTAAGGTTCAACAATGAAGAAACCACTGGTACAGCTAGATCTTGTATTCATTTTTCCTTTAATAGTGAATAAATGTATCATGACTACTTCGTTTGGTATTCACGTTTAATTTCTTTTATAGTAGCAATGTTATATATGTAAGTTGGTAGCTACCTTTTATGACTATTTTGTTGAGGATTAGGTTATCTTTTAATAAATTAAGCTAAAGAAAATTAGTTATTGGGGATTTGGCATATAAGCAACTGGACATGTCAAAGCATATTGAAGCAAATTCAATTTTAAAAAAGTAGTTTTTTTTTTTCATATAGGCCATTACCCTGTAGTATTTATACACCTTAATTTTAAAAGTGAGGCTTTTATTTGGAATATTCAGAGTATCCCTCTCTTTAATTTGTTTTCAGATGCTTATAACACTGTTACAGAACCCCACACTACTATAGTCTAGTGTTGTCTGACACTGATATTGGGAACAGCTGGTTGCGTCATATATCAGGTTTGTGACACAATCTTGTGTATTGTTATCAAATAAAAATATAAACTCCATAGTTAATGTTAGTTTATTGGAAGACGATTGCAGAGATAATTTTGTTGTTCCACCTTCCTTTGTGTATTGAGGGTTTTTTGGGCTAACATAAGTGACTTGAACCATGTGTTTTTGGTTGTGACATTTCACATGAGTCATTCGAATATTTAAGGAGAAATCCATGTCCTTATCAACAATAAAAATAAGTAGTTCATAATTAACATCTAGATTTTCATTTTCATTTTCTTTTAATTTTTCTTAGGTGGAGAAAGAGAGTTTATTAGGTTGCAGCTAATCATAGAGGGTTTACAACACTTGTGATTTCATTTGTTGTTTGTTAATCTTATATGCTTTTGATTATGATTGTACATGCAGATCTCTTCAGGTTGAAGCATTTTTTTTAGTTTGTCATACTGCATACTGGTTATCCTTCCAATTTTTTAGTTTGTCATACTACATACTGGTTATCCTTCCAATATGGTGAAGGAATCTTAGAACAGATAGTTTTATATTCTATAAGAGTATTAATTTTGAGTTTGAAAGTTTCATATAAATCTATTATTTTGTAAATTAAATGCTTTAAATATTATTTTTTATTGAAATGTCTTTAATTATTAATTAAAAGTAATATTAATTTTTTACATGTTGGTTTTGTTCAAGTTGACCCAAATAGATCCTTATTACAGTTATTTTGGAAATAATTTGAGTTGTGGTGCGACGTATCATCAACCATGTGAAACTGATAATGCAGATCAAAGTTACTTGATTGGAATATTTATTCCATCCTTTTGATGTGTTGTTATCTATTCCCCACTTCCTCTTTACAAGCTGAATACTAATTTGCCCACAATTGGTAGGTTCATTACATAAACCAAAAACTGACCTCGTAGTTGGAATTGTGATAAGGTTAGTTGTTATCCTTTTCCTTGGTGGTCTGCTGTTCTTTTGGTGCAAGGGTAGACACAAGGGCTACAGACGTGAAGTTTTTGTAGACGGTGTAGGTTTGAGTTTCTCTTAAGGGAAATGTGTGGATATAGACATTAATATGATTTTAGTTGTAGCATTTAAAAATATTGATTTGGAAACTCTACCGATGCATTCTTCTTCATGCATGTCCTCACACATTTTGACAGATCGAACGGCCAGAATGTTTAACCATTAGTCCCTCGGGTAATTTTTTGAGTATAAAAGACAAGTGGAAACTTCATATTATTGGCATTTCCTGTAGTTTTTACAAAAGAAAATAAGAAATAAAATGAATCAAACTTCACATATAAATTAAAAATTAATTTATATTTCTCAGCTTTGAAGAGTTAAATTTATGATGTATGATTCTGAACTGAATGGGAAGGATTTTGCATATGATGGTGACGAGACTCTGTTGACTCTTGGGTATCTTGCTGGCAACAAGATTGAGTTTACGGTTGTTTTGGAGGATGTTATTGCTTTCATGTTCAAATTATGTTGTTGTTAATTCTTCAATTTGACTTAACTTTATACTGTTTCAACTTTGTAACTTTATTTTTTCTTCTTCTATTATTATTATTACTAACATTATTGTATCAGTTTTCCTTACAAGACTCAAATTTTTTTTAAAAAAAGGCATTCTAAGACGGTTCTTTCAAAAACCGTCTTAGAAGTACATTCTAAGACGGTCTTTACAAGAAACCCATCTTAGAATCCTCAATTTTAATTTATTTTTTAAAAAAAGAAGTTCTAAGACGATTCTCTGAAAAAGCGTCTTAGAAAGTCTATATTCTAAGACAATTTTTGCAAAAAACCGTCTTAGAGTCTTTATTTTTTTATTTTAAAAAAGATATTCTAAGACGTTATTTACAAAACCGTTTTAGAAGTCTACATTCTAAGATGGTCTTTGCAGAAAACTGTCTTAAATGTAGCCTTTCTAAGATGGTTTTATCAAATAACCGTCTTAGAATCCTGAAATTTTATTTTATTTTAAAAAAAAAAATACATTCTAAGATTGTTATTTGGAAAACTGTCTTAGAAATCGAACCCTCTAAGACAGTCTGAGAATCGTCGGGGAAAACATTGACTTTCCACGACACTGGTTACAACGACGGTTTTAGAACCGATGTAGAATGGGTAAAATAACCGACGTAGAAAGTACTGTTTGTAGTAGTGTGTACATGGTTGATGCAGCTTATGAAAGACTTACATCAACCTGATGACTACGCGGTAAACCTTCAATGTGATAACCAGTCAACTATAAGACTTACAGAGAACCCAGTGTTTCACTCAAGAACTAAGCATATGGAGGTACATTATCTCTTTATTCGAGAAAAGGTACTACAAAGACGAATTGAAATGAAATATATTAAGACTGAAGGCCAAGTTGCAGACTTATTCACTAATGGACTAAATGGCTTGAAGCTCCAATAATTTAGAAGGCAACTTGGTATAACTGCCAGATCAACATTGAGAAAGACTAGTCATTGAGGGAGAGTATGGAAGAGCAATGACTAGATTTTCTAGAATTCTCCATAAAACTCTCCATCTTCACTAGAAATGTCTACACTTTCTAGATACTTCTTCTTTTATCTAAATATCTCAAGAAAAATCTAGAGAGTTTCTAAAAGACAAAGATGAATGAAGAAATCTAGAGAACTATCTAGAAACCATGAAAAGTAAAGAAAATTAAAGAAATGTAAAAAGAATTCTAGAAACCTCATCAAGCAACTATAAATAGGGGTGAGGGCCATTTGTTAGAAGTAAGTGAGAGTAGTAGAAACAAATAAGGAGAAAGGAAGAAACAAGAGAGTGTGAGCTTGAGAGAACATGCTTAGTAAGAGTGAGTGTGAGTGCGAGTGATCTTTGAAAAAGTGTAATCTGTAAAAGTGTTTGTACTTGAGTTTCTCTTAATAAAATTTTGTTTCATATTCTCAACATGAGCATAAAATAGGGGTAACAGAAATGAGGATGTTAAGGTGGATGTGTGGATATGCGAAGATGGATAAGATAAGAAATGAGGATATTCGACGAAAGGTATCAGTGGTACCGGTATGTGAAAAGATGAGGGAGCGTAGATTGAGATGGTTTTGGCACATTATGAGACGACCACTGGATGCTCCTGTAAAAACAAGAGTTTGTTACCAAGAGTTAGACACAAAGAGATGGAGAGGTCGACCAAAACTTACCTGGGGAAAGGTAGTTAAACAAGACCTAATAGAGTAGGATATATATTGGCGGACGGTATGTCTTAGGACGAAGTGGAGAAAAACTATAAGCTTGATGGAGGGTTAAACCCATTAGTAATTCTATGTTCCAGTCGTTCCCTTTTTTAGTTCTTTTCCTCTTCTTTTCTCCTTTCTTCCTTTCACCATTCTTTTATTTTAGCTTTTTCTTCCTCTCTTTTGTCCTATTTTCGATTTATCATTGGGTTCATTTACCACCGACCCCAATTAACTTGGGTTAAAGGTGTTGTTTATGTTGATTCTCAACATTGAATGGTCACGATTAGAATGAACTTTTGATGTTCATGTCGGAGATGTATATAAATTATTAATATGTTTCACCTATAATAGTGTAAGCTTTTAGAATAGTTAGTTAATGATGTGGTATGAGAGCCTTTATGAAGAAGTGGTCCATAATTTGGTCCTTATCGCTAGTTTAACAGTGTTTGATTGTTTTATTTGTCTGTGAATGCTTGTTGTGACCACAGTAAAACTTAAACGATATTGATGAGAATCAATGATCTTTTTAGATAGCAAGAATGTTGTCCATGCTACAACTCCTCACCCTTCTAAGCAGGCTGGTAAAGCAACTACAAATAACAAGTAGTAGTCTCTGAAGTCAGGTGGAGATTACAGCTGCAAGCCTTGCAACAGATGATTGGAGATGTCTTTTTATGTTGATTTACCTCCTTCTTTTCCTTATTTTCTTTTTTCTAAGTAATCAGGCACACAATTGACGCATAATTTTTTATATTGGCTTGCAGGTCATTTAAGACAGAAGATGCCTTAAGTTCTCATAACAAGGCCAACCACAGTGCTTAGTAAAGGCTTTCTTTTCTATTAAAATGTTGTTACCTCGTAGGTATATGAACTGATATGTAGTCAAGTTATCAAGTCTCATAATTTACATGACAATTTCTTTTGCATACTAACATGCGTTATAAGGTCCCACTTACTTCAAAAATGAATGATCAATTTGAAGTTTGATGCATTTCAGCTTTGAAAGTTATAGAGCACCCTTGCATGTCTACTACAACGTATATGCATGTATCCATATCACAAATAATTGAAAGTTATATATTTTTCTGTATCCAATCCGAATTTTTTCTAGCACGTAAAGTTTGATGACTTTTTGAGTTATAAATTCATTAGTTTTTTTGTTCCTGGATTTGTTATTTTCACAAGAAGATACACGGCTGAACGTGAAAAGTAGGAAATATAAAATTAGATCAATTTATCACTGAATTGACTCTGACAACTTAAATTCATTCAAGAAGCCTAGCAGAGCTCAACTTTAATTGAAAGTGTGTATAACTGTATTATTTTATTGGCATATAGTGTACTGATTATTATTCTTATATCTCAACTTTCAACTGGTTTGAGATTTGAACAGCCAAAAAAGAAATAGTATACCATACCCAAAACTAGTATGAAGATGCTTTATAAGAATATATATGATGAGCTCATTTGATTCAATTAGCAGACATCATCTAATAGGGAAATGCTTTAGTTGTTGCTGGTGTTTAAATTAGAAAGTGAACTCCTTTTAAGTAAGATTAGTTTGAAGATGCTTTAGTTTATGCATTATAGTATTTAACCTGTTGTAGTAATGGCTTCAACAAGAACACTTGGAAAGCAATGAGGGTGGTCCCGAGTTGTCTTCATTCCGTAAGTTGTCATGTCTGACTCACACCCTTATTGCTCAACTGATTTTTCTCTAGTTTTAATATGATATAATATTGAATGTGTTCTTAATCTATTTTAATTAGTTATTTTCCTTTGTTGTTGTGTTGGTGTATATATGTTGATGATTCCTGAAATTTAGAATATAGCGGATGGATTGTTGGTTTATATTTGTTTCTTTCATTTTTAGTTTTAAGATACTTCCATTTTAATGCCCTACAAGACAAAGAAAATTTTCAACCCTGTAATTGACGACCTATATGTTTTTGGTAGTATTACTTGTTCTGGTTGGTTCTCCTTTACAAAAGCTTAACTACATTGTTGCCCAGATTCAAGTTTATAACCTTCAAATTTAGTATAATCAACTTTATGCTAGAAATTGTAATTACAACAACTTACATGTAACATCGTCCATTTTCTTAGTTAGAAAATTGATCCTATATTCATTATGCTTCTGTGCAAAATAGATTTACTTCAGATGTCAAGATTAAGAACATATCCATAGTTAGTGGAGTTGATGGAACAAGTCCTTCCAAGATGAGAGTGTTTGTTTGGGAGTGTAAGGTGTTTTCTAATTTCTTATGCCTTGTCTCTTCTTTCTTATGTGTGTGTGTGTGTGTGTAAAATAATGAATTTTATTTCATTTATTATTTTATTTTTTGATGATTCTTCAAATTAAAATTTGGATATAAGATATGGTTGACAGCATAGATTGTATAATTTCCATAAATTTACTCAGAATCTTTTTATTTAACTCATGAATACTTCGAATTTATAAGCTCCTCCTCTTTATTATTCTAATAATATTTTTTTAAAATAAAGATATTTTTCTTTGGAAAACCGTCTTAGAATCCTCAATTATTTTAATTTTTTAAAATAAAAACATTCTAAGATGATTCTCTGTAAAATTGTCTTAGAATCCATTTTTTTTTTTGAAAAATCATTCTAAAATGGTTCTCTGGAAAACCGTCTTAGAATGTCTACATTTTAGGACGATTTTTGTAAGGACATGTCTTAGAATCCTCAATTTTTTTATTTTTTTTAAAATGATTCTAAGACGGTTGGTTCTCTATAAAACCGTTTTAGGATGTTTTTAAGATGGATTTTGCAGAGAACCATCTTAGAATCATTAACTCTTTTTTTTTTTTAAATACATTTTAGAAATTTGACCTTCTAAGACGGTTGGAGAATCATCGTGGAAAGTCTCACTACTACAAAAATAGTAGTTTACAACTCAACTTTTAAGACAGTTCCCCTAAAACCGTCTTAGAATCTTAGGCAGTGACAATTTTGTAAGTAATAGGAGATGTATGATGATGGTTATATAATAATCGTCTTAGAAGGTGCGTGTTCTTAGACGGTTTTAGTAAAACCGTCTTAAAAATCAAGCATTCAAAGACAGTCTTATTATAACCATCTTGAAAATCAAATATTCAAATACGGTGTTTTTACAACCGTCTTTGAAATTAGTCTTCTTTTCATTCCATATACCACTCAGGGTCTACCCTAGCCTTCTTAAAAATCAAATTCTCAAAACATCTCCTTCGAAGAGAAAGATAATGAAATTTCCATTTTCGTCTTCTTCTTCCACAAGGAACACAAATACACCGCAATGATGTCGAGCGACAACGAGAAGTCGAGCTCCTCTAGAGCTGCAGCGAGATTCCAAAATGAGATGCTCAACATCTCTAGCGGTAACGAGGAAACGTCGAAGATCCTGTTGCCGCCTATAGGACGAAAGCCGCCGCAACCGGAAGACCAAAAGACCAATTATCTTTCGTAAACAGATTTAAATTTTATTTCCTTTTTTTGAACTTTTTTATAAATTCATGTCATTTTTTATATCATTTTTAGATCTCTGTTTCAGATCTCTGTTTGTTCAAGACCGATTTCGCCATTCAACAAAGATCTTTCCATCTCCATCACTGTCATCAACGCTCCTATTTCCTAAACCTCAGGTTGGTTCTTCTTGTTCGTGTTCCCATTTTTTGCAATTAGAGTTGCACAAGATGGTTTACATCTTCAATATTTGCAATTGATATTTATGTTTCATATGTCTAAATACTATTTGTTCAGCTTTATTTTCAAATTTTTTCACACTAAACTACCCTGTGGTTTAATGGTGGCCTTGTTTTATTAATCAATCTATCTATCTATCTTTCTTCAAACATTTTTTTAGTTAAAGGAAGAATCTATCATAACTCTTTTGTACTTGCTAAAGTTTTTTTTTCCTTTTGGTGTCCTTATTTACGGTTTAACTAATCTTCATTTGGGTTCTTGTGCTTTTCTAAGGTTGTTGTTGTTTGGTCGCTATGATTTGGTTTTTAGCTAAAAAATTTCAATTTTTAACAACTGGGCACATGTTAATTTGTGTTTTCATTTTTTTTTATTTTTGCTCTCATTTATGATGTTTTCCGCCTCCTTTTTAGTAATGTAAGATCATAAAAACTGTTTCTTTGAAGCTGGTTAATCCTTTTTAATGAGTTAATGCACCATGAATTGCTTGTGGAATTGACCTATAATTGTTGTGATAGGGTTGAATTGGAATTCTTGTACTGGTTAAATTTTGAACACAACTTGTTTCTGTTATGCGGATTTGAGTTTCTGGTACTTCTGAAGTGGATTTTGCAACTGAAAAACACATACTAGGCTAGCAATTTTGTATGAGAGAAATTAAAAGTATGTGCTTTGTGAAATTGGCAGAGATATGATGAAGTTGTTGCAAGTGGTTAGTGTGTAGAATGATGAATAGGATGAGAAAGGGAATTGAAGAGGGCAAGGAGATTAGCCCAATGTTTCCAAGGTTGCATGTTAAGGATGCAGAGAAACGAGGGCCAAAAGCACCCTCAAGGAATGAAATGGCACTCTGAACAATTCAGCATTCCTTCTCAAAATTTTGCACCAGGATCAATATCCTTGTTTCCACTCCCACTCAGAAACTACACAGGTCCTACATCATCTAGCCACGTCAGTCAAGTGAAGTTCTTTAAGTTTTTGCAAATAATCATTCTTGTACCCTTTTATCTTTGTCTTATTTTCATAGATGGTGTCAACGAAACTCACCTTGTTTTTCTATTTTTATCTCTTTCATAAGCTATATAGAGTATAGACTTTTGATAGAAGTATTAAGCTTGAATGAAGCTTTTATGAATTCTGATAGTACTAGACATTATATCCAAACTGGGAAGTTTAACATAATTTAAGTAATAGTGATAAAAAAAAATAGTACTGAAGTATTCTTAAAATGGTATTCAAAGGAAGCACATAACTATATCAACAATGACATCTCTCTTATCTTTTAATAACTTTTCTTATTGTTTTATTCTCAAATTCCTATTTGTTTCTGCCCCCTTCTTATTTATGTTTCTGATCTTATTATCATAAATATTTTTTTTTGTTATGGAAGCAAGGGAAGGGAAGTGGCTATGCCATCTTTTAACCCTCAAGTAGTTATGCTTTCTATCTCTCTTATTTTTGTTTTTCACACTTCTTTAGTGGAAAGCACGGAGTACTTAGTAGCATACATAAACACACATGTGATCATAGTTACATATCTTTAAAAATAAGTTTTATTGTTCATCCTTTGCAGCTATTTTTAATTTTGATGTTTACATTGTGCTGTAAATTAGTAGCAATCAAAGCATCAGATTTTGCAACTCTAGCATGCCTTCTATTCTGGATGAGAAGAGTCAAGCCTACAATTTAAGAAAGATTAACTTAACCAAATTGACAATATGAGAAGAACCAGATGGAAGAGCATACAGAAGTGAGTCAAATTGGTCATAAGCCAGAGGAAGTGCTTCCTCACTCATTAGATGGTTTTGGTGACATGACAGATGCATCATTAATCTCCTTGGTGAAAGGTAAGAATTCTAAATCAATGAATAAAGAGCATAGATCCTTGAAGGAAGAAAAAATAATTATTTCAGTAGATAGCTTGAAAACATTGCAAGGTAGCAGTGTCCATACACAAGAAGAGCTTGCAGCTTTTGGGGACCAAATAAACTCAAGGGACCATCACATTGAGAAGCCAACAGCTAGTGAGGTACATGAATGTGCAGGTGAGTTAGAAATTGGTAGAAAGTGCTTCCTAGATATATGTCCACTTCCTCATGATAGTGAAGAGTTTTGTTTGATTAAGAAGTTCTACCATAATACTCATGCCCCCACACATACGGTATGATTATATTTGGTATATAAGTGGGTGTTTATGTATTAATGTCTGACGTGAGTTCTTTCATTTCTCAAAATTTGCATGTTTCCACTATTATTGGCACAATTTACTTGTTGGGCCAACTGACTATAGATTTCTTGTTCTATTAGGCTAATTATTTTACCTCAGAAACTTGTTTATAACTATAATCATCTTTCATATGTTTTGTGCATGAATGTGTATTGTGTTGTATTGGTATGTATTATACTATTGTTATTGTTATGTTAATTAATTAAGCGAATGCATGCAGAGGCTTTATGAATTGGGAGCAAGGTGAGTTTTGGTGACTATATTTTATTAGTAACCCACAAGCATATTGTATGTATGTACAATCTCTGTCACTCCGCACACCTGCTTTTCCTAATACTCATGCTTGCTCTTACATATTCTCTCTAATGGGGTTCTCCTACATGACTGGGTGCTCATTGTATTTATTCCTTACACCAAATATTGAAAGGTGCAGGTTTGATTCTTTTGAGAATTTGGATGTTATGTAAGCTCTTCTTGGGAGATAACTAGTGAACCTCTTCATTAGTGATTTGTGTATTTCCTGAGTTACTTGGACATACAAAGCAGCTATTTAATTCTGCAGCTATTATTATTAAACTTATCTTGTGCAGCCAGCTGAAATATTCATGTAATTGAATCTAGATATATATATATATATTATATGGATGAAATGTTTCATGTTCATTTGGCATGATTGCATTGGAAAAGCGGGTGAATTATTTTTAGTGAGGCATGGAGGGTGTACTAACAGTTAAGATGGTGATAATGATATAAATAGGGTATAATAAATTAAAGTTTATTACAATTATTATTATTATTTTTAATTGAGTAATGGTGTGTTTTGTTTTTTTCATAGTGTAGGGTGGTGTACCATCATTTGGATCTTATGGAGCCAATGCAATGAAATTATGTTTGAAGGATAGGAATTTAGTGCATGTGGCATACAATTATATATGTTTTACTATTGGTCATGCTTGAAGGAATTTCAACATATTTTTCTATCACTTATCAACTTGTTGACATGAGAGCTTCTTTTTGCAAATTTTAAATTCATAGGATAATTTATTACAACTATGTATTGGTTTGTATTGCTAAGAAAGGTGATATATCTTTCTCTATGTTTGTATATATTAAGATTCAGCTCCTCATTTGATTAATTTAGTTGTATTTTTTTGTTTTGTTTTGGTTCACATTTGTCAAATTAGGCAATGTTAACAGAACTTTAGAGATGTAAATATTGCTTATGCACTTATTGTGTTTTTTAATATAATTATCATTGCAAAGTGGAGTTTGCTTGGTTTATATGCAAGATGTAATTAGTTTATTTTGTGCTTAACACTTTTATTGTGCTTTAGAGATTTTATTCTCAATAATTTGGGAAATTATGGTTTAGTTGTTTTAGTCATTGAATATCTAACCCATCATGTTTGGAAAAAAAAATAAACTAAGAAGGTTATTTGGAAAAATCGTCTTAGTTTAAATTTATTTTTTTTAAAAAAAAAAACACCTTTAACTAATTAAGACGGTTCTAAGGAAAATCGTCTTAGAATGTCCACATTCTAAGACAGTTTTTTTTCCCTAAAAATCGTCGAAGTTTATATTTATTTTTTAAAAAAATACTTATTTTTAAGACAGTTCTTATGAAAATCGTATTAGAATGTTGACATTCTAAGACGATTCTTAGGAGAACCGACTTAGAAATATATATATATATATATATATATATATATATATTTAAATTAAACTAAGACGATTTTTCCTAAAAATAGTATTAGAATGTGGGTATTCTAAGACAGTTCTTAGGAGAACTGTTTTAAAATTGTCACATTCTAAGACGGTTTTTCATAAAATCATCTTAGAAATACATGTTATTTTTTAATTTTTTATATCATCTTCTAAGATGGTTCCGTCTTAGAAAGTGAGAGCTACAAAGACGTTGTACAACCGTCTTAAAAAGTGATGACTTTCAACAACTTTCGATACAAAGACAATTGTACAACCGTCTTAGAAAGGGCTAAACAACCGATGTAGAATGCACTTTTTGTAGTAGTGTCTTGACTTTTTCAAGAAGTGTAATCCAAGCCGATAAGAAGTGAAGTCAAACTCAACCTTGTTCATGTTACTATCTTCTCCATCTTCCTGTTTTTTCTGTTGTCATGTTCTATAGCCTATAACAGACCTTACATCACATTTGGTTCATACAATTAATATATAAAAATAATATATGCACTAATAAGATAAAGATATTTTACCTAATCATCTAATCATCATCATAAACTGATATGTATAATAAGTTTTTTAATTTTTATAATAACTATTTAGAAGTTAGAAATAATTTTTTATTAGTTGACAAGTAAACATGTGCTTGGTTTATAGGGTAAACAACTTTTATACCAACAATGCACACTTATTAAACTCAATTTATATTATTTATCTCCTAAATTGTCTATTTGTATCTTGTTTTGCAAGTAAGTAAAGAATAACCTTGTGTACACCTTAAAGAAAAAACTCTCAGCTAGTACATTTGGTAGTATTCACAATTTCACACCCATTAGGATTTCAATGGGGAAAGGAGGAGGTTGCATACGAAGCAAGAAAAGGGTACCGATTTCTGCCCCACAAAAGAATGATCTTGTTCCTGTTAGTACTGTGAGCCTGATCCAAGAAAATTTTGCAACAACTCAAGCCAAGAGGAGCTAGTGGTCCGAGAAATGAAAAGCTTGAGAGTTTTCATTGTGTTCTACTCAATGTATGGCCATGTGGAGTCACTGGAAAGATCACTGAAGACAGGGGTTGAATCCATTGGAGGAGTTGAAGGAGTCTTGTACTGCATGCCGGAGATACTATCTGAGGAGGCCTTACAGCAAATGAAGGCACCCCAGAAGGGTGATGAGGTGCCACTAGTATCTGCTGAGAAATTGGTTAAGGCTGATGGGTTATTGTTTGGGTTTCCAACAAGTTTTGGTAGCATGGCAACACAAATGAATTCTTTGATTCAACAGGACAGTTGTGGAGGGAGCAGAAGCTAGTTGGTGTGCTTGTTGGATTCTTTGTTAGCACTGGCACTCAGGGTGGTGGCCAAAGAAACCAAAGTGTAAGTACACATTTATTTTCATGCTACTTTAAATCAAATTCAAAAGTGTACTTTGTAATTGATATTTAATATAAGCTTTAATTTTCATTTATTACCAGTATGAAAAATTATGCACGTTCAATTAATTAGAAATCATTGTTAGAATGACTTTTAAGATAATTATCATAAAAGACAACGAAAAATCATACATGACTGACAATGTGTATTTACCCTTTGATATAAACTTCACAATGCAAATTTTATTTGTTTATGAACTAATAACTATCATGGTTTAAAATGGGTTCTTTAGTAGCTTTTACATAAATTGGCACTATGATATTAAGGAGCTGCAATGATGCATATGAATCTATCACAAGTTATTTTGAATAAAATATTGTTAATCTATTAATTTGCATTAAAAATCGTTTGAAAATTGCTCCATAGCACTACTAGAAATAAAACATTTTATGATGCTGAAACCACAACGATTGCACCATAATCGTCGTTAACAAATGGCTTGTGACAATTTTGTAATTATTGGACACCTTAACATCAGTTTTATATAAAACCGTCGTCAACACTTTATATACGACGACGATTTTGGTCAAAAGTATCGTAGACAGATCATTTTTAAAGACGGATTTGGATAATCGTCGTTGTATTCAATGTAAAAATTTAAAGTGGTGAGTGTCAAGTCCACTCGAGCGCCCTAGCTAGTCTCACACATTGTCGTCCCTTTACCTCTGTTGCTCACGTCATCCCTTTAGTTCTGTGCCTAGCATCATGGTGGTGGTTTCATCACCCGTGGTGGTGTCAAAATCCATCGTTCCGCTGGCCAAGTCGATCTATGAACCGTACCCCTCCACCACTGTGCTTTTATCATTAGAAGGTATAAACCCCTTTCACCACTGTGCAAAGATATTTTATATGAAAGACAATGTTGTTCAAGTTTAATAAAATGACCATGAACAACAAATCTCTTATTTTGAGTTTTCAATGTAGATGCATAAAGAAAGAACACAAAGTTGAGTTCATATGCTCATCTGTCTTTTTCACCCAAATAAATGGAGATGTTTGATAAATGTATATACTTAGCATGTAATGTAATGCAATAAAGCATCAAAAGCCACCTATAACTCCATAACTGCATCCATCACTTCCAATTGAATTATTTAATCATCGGCATTTTATGTAGGAAAATTACGAGTAGATCTACAATTAGGCTTTGTGAACTTTCTTTTTTAATTTCACTATTTATGTTTATTCTTTCATTATTTTTATTTTTTGTTTATTGGAAAGATAACAAATGTCTGTAAATATTAGTCACATCAATAACATGAATAAATCATGTAAACATTAATCACATCAATAACATGAGTAAATCATGTAAAAATTAATGTAATTTGATGCTCAATAACAGTTTCATCAAGAACATGAATATGATCTTTAAGAATTCATGAGTATCACATTTAGTAAACAATGATGAGGATACTAACATTTGTCCATGGTTGATGACAACAAGTCTTAATGACAACAAATTTTGTAACACCCCAATATTTTACTTATTGAATATGGATTTAAGGAAATACTTTGGGACAAGTAGAAAATTATAATTCACGATCTAGTGAGATTTTTTTTATCAGAAAATTAGAGGACAATGATGAAGATCATTTTAGGAATTTTCTTGTAATTATAGGATTAATAGACTTAGAGATTAAGATAGTTTAGTAATTCTTTTTCAAATTAAAACAACAAATATAGGATTAATAGACTTAGAGATTAAGATAGTTTAGTAATTTTTTTCAAATTTAAAACAACAAAGAAATAAGATTCTTGCCATGGAATTAAAAAAAAAATGGTAACTTTGGTCTTGAAAAGCAATATGGACCGTGAGATTGAGAAGGAAGGAATTGGAAAAATCTAGATGGATGGGAATTATTTCATAGACCATGTGTAAAGCAATTAGAAACCCAAAATAAAACAAAAGAAAATCACAAACTGCAGCAGCCCTTAATATGAGGAAGTACACGTGAAACTACAACCAAGAGTGAAGGTGGGGGCCAATTCTAAAAGCAAGGAAAGATAAGCATGCAAAGGAGATTTTTTTCAAACAAAAAGAATCTACAATTAATGCTAGAAGAAAAAAATCTGGTTGGCCTCATCCTTAAGCCTTATGACCGTGCAAATTTTGGAGGGTGTGGGCCAAGGAATTTAAGCTCCACCAATGGGAATCAAGCTTAGCTATATAAGGAGTGAGTGAAGTAAGGATTGGGGTCAGCATTCGTATCCTTCTAAAATTACCCCACTTGCTTACTTTTGTTGCTTGAAACCAAGAAACCGTGCAGCACCTTGCCATTTGCTTTTGTCTTGTTTTTTTTTAGTCTTTGAATACAAGAGCCAAGTCATCACCGTACCATCACCAAAATTAAAACATTCCAATCAGCCCAAGGAAGCAAAACCGTATAGCTTTCTTAATATATCACTTGCTTTTGTTAAATTAAATTCCAACATCAAGTCCTTATTATACCCACTTTGAACCATCATTTTCACCAAAAAGAAAACATTTCTAAATTCACAACAAGACCACGTGAAGCAAAGGGTATAAGGGAGCAAAGCTTGTTCAATTTCAACACTTAAGGTAAGGGAAGTTTTGCTAAATAAAATTTAAATATTAGCTTACCTTTAATTAAGTTGTAGTCAAGCTTACTAATTTATTAAGTTAAGAATTAAGTAAAGAAATAGAAAAGAAAGAGAAGAATTAATTTACTTATGTAAAAGTGTATTTAGATGAAGGAAGAAACTTATGCCATGATGGAAGTTTTAAAATTAGTTATAGGGAAGTTTTGATGAATCAAAGTTTAAATATTAACTCTAATTTGTACCTAGTTTAATAAAGTTTTAAGTTGATAAATTAATTGGAAAGTTGATATTAAATTTAATTTTCTATGTGTAAAGTTTAACAGTTTAGACTTATGCTTTTAGATGAGTTTTAAATAAGTTTATTGGCTAATAATTCCTTAATTAGTATCTATTCATTTAACTAAACATTTTGCTGTTTATGAATTTGTTTAATTATGTATTTTGTTGTTCATATTCTTTTGACTAATTGTTTTGTCTAATTTTAATGAATTATGGACAAAATATATTTGGTTCCTTAAGCTATGTTTAATGTATGTTGTATAGAGATGTTGTTGTATTAAATCTGTATGCTGCTGTAAGTAAATAAATCTGTATGCTGTTACTATATTAAGTCCGTATGATGTTGCTGTATTAAATCTACATGCTGTTGCTGTATTAAAATGCTGTTGCTATCCTAAATCTATATGTTGTTGCTGTATTAAAATAAAGCAGTATTATATGATGTATGTGGCTGTAATTTATGTTAACTCTAAATAAAACAGCATATTCATGTAGGAATCTGTTGATATTTGAACATCCATTTAATAGTGTTATTTTATGTGCCTTGTGTTGATGTGATTGGAAAATATTTTCCAAGTGTTGAAGAAAATAAATACAAAGCATATATGAGAGGTGGAACCATTCAAGATAATGAGAAATAATTTAAAAGGTGAACTATGTGATGGCTTTGTATTGAGAATTATGGGATGAAGATTGAACTGAGAATTTGAGATGAAGCTGATGAGAAAAGAATAATTAAACGATAAATCATGCATTTTCATGTGCATCTACCCGGTGGGGTAGAATTTGAGACGATGAGACGATCCTCGTAAAGAGGTGTTTGTCAGATAACTAAACTGAGTTCCATACGTGTGTTAAACTTGGGGGTAGTTGAGACAGTGGGGAACCACCCCGCCATGATGATCACATGGATAGAAGTGAGACTCCTACGCGACACTGGGCTACCCTGACAGGATGGATAAGTTCGTTCCACTAAGGTGAGGGTGGGGTTATCTGACTGTGGCCACAATTATTGAGACGTTGAGACGTTGAAAAACTGAGATCTCAGTCATGCATCATATAATAAGATAAACATGCATTTCATGATAAATTGTGGAAATGACTCATTTATATTCTGTATAATTGTTGATGTATATTTATTATGTGTCTGTGGATATTTAAATTTTATTTATCATAACTGACCCTATTTTGTGTCTGGTGGTTGACACCTGTGATGACCCCAAATTGTTTGGGCGAGCAGAAAAGCAGTGATTTGGATGCCGCACGAGACGATAGAATGAAGATTGTGTGATGTTTGTCTACTTTTATCTATGCTTTGTGATGTACTAAGGACTGTGCATATATGGGACTTTGGTTATGTCATAATGAATGTACGGTATGATATGTGGAAACGTTACGAACTAAATGATGCAAATAACGTGTTCACTCTTATTATGTTTTTAAATTTCATTTTTGTTAACAACGAAATTTTCATGTGAACCTTCATTTCTCAAATCATTTTCAAACTCAATTAAAATTAATTTGGGCATTCATTCTTCTTAAAAAAAAAATTTCGTAGCAAATAAAATAAATACGAAATAATTAAGCGAAGTAAAAGCGGTTGTTTCAAATTTTGTCTGAGAACCCTTTCTGCAAAATAGCTTTTGACAGCAAATGGAATGACTTTTGACAGCAAACTACCGACTAAGAACTATTAACGCGGAATAGTTTTTTTCTCAATCTCTTCACCTCTTATTCTAGGTCCATCTTCAATTCTTGATGGCAAAGACTCAGAACATTATCTTAACGGGCAGAGATGAAGGATTTTACCTTAGTCCTTTCATAACTGTTTCCATCAAGCAAGTTATTATATGATCCCTCAACAACCTTTATAATTACTTGCTCAATAACCTCCCACTAATCAGGCCACTAATAAACATAATTATCTTTTAGCCCTTTTATATTTGACTTGTTCAAATCACATGAGTCACTTCTAATGGATATATCTAACAATGTCTGCCTCTTTGCACATGTAACACCAACAACAAAAAAGCACCTTTGCACTCCAGTGTTGGACTGATTGCTTGAATTTTAATTAAACTTTTTGATTTGTTGGAGTATGCATTCCTAGTTCAGTTTGATCTGTAGGCTTACGAGACTAAAGGTCATTGGAGTTAGTGTCAGCCTCTGCATTGGTCATGGCTTTAAAGTGAGTCGTGACAATATCAAGTTTGGTCAATATCTCCAAAAGAATTATTCCACCTAATAGCTTGATTGTATATAAAACCATTTTTTTTACGATAACCCCTAACAACTAAAGTAACACTGGACCGTGAAATGAAGGAGAAGTAACAACAATCTTCATCCTGTGAACCAACCGAGAGAGAAGGGATCGTGATTCATGGTATTGACTATTCCAAGTTTCTCACTCCTACAATTCATAGAGGTTATTTCTATTTATTAGACAATTTAAAAAAGACTACAGTGATGTGTCGAAAATTTCATAGCCTTATACATTGGCTTAAGTTAAAGGTAGACTAGTTATCAATTTCCTCCTGATCGATCACATTTATTGTAGTACACGTGAGATGTCTCAAGTGTGTCTGGAACACAATAAACAAGCCAGCTATATGGTAATGCTCGATACCCTTTTGGTGTAGAACTGTACATATTTCTCTGGTTCCATTTTTTGAAGTGGGTACCATCTTGCTCGTTCATAAAAAAACTGGGGTATTCAGCCACACATATTTTCCATTATGCCACTAATGAAACATCTGACTTCACTAACGGGCTCAATTGCCTTCCCTTTAACAGTACTCGCTTGCTTCAACAAAAAATCGAGGCATCATATTTACAAATTAACCTTTTAATTTGGTGGAATCTTACACTCGCTTTCTTCCCTTTTACACTCTACTCAGTCTATATTTGTGAGTAGAGTTTAATTTGGAAGAAAAGAAAAGGGATTGCAATTTTTTTATTTTAATGAAATAGTTATATAATATTTAAAAAAATAAAATATATGTTTATATTAATCTATCTTTTTATTAGTTTTATTTTAGAACACATTACAATAGAGAATATTTATTAGAAATAAAAATAAATGTCATCGCTTTCTATATATTTTGTCCAAAATCTAACCCCTACATACCTTTAATAACCACGCTCATGCCACGTGTAGGTTCTTTAAACTAAATAAAGGAATAATCATACAGTTGTAATTATATTTCAAGATCCAGAATGCATGTCAATCAGTTCATATTATTATCTTACTGATTAAAAAACTCATAAGTGAAGCCATACCCGGCCCAAGCAGTTTATGTTAAGTGCTCTCGTCTTTATCTTTCTGTTTTTCTTGTTGCCATGTTCTTATAAACTTATCAAAAATTATTTGCATGAAGAAAGAAAATGAGATAAAATGAATCAAATTTCACTCGTAACTCAAGCTAAAATTAATTTATATATGTCTAACTACTTTTAAATAATTTAGATGAGAGAATTTATCAAAATTTGAGACAAATAAATTGATTTTAACTGAAAAAATGTTTTGTTTCTTCTACTTCTTTATTTTTTATTCTATTACAAGTACTTTTTTATTTAAAAATGATACAGTTAAAAATAAGTCACATGCATTACTATCAAAATAAAAAAATTAAAAAAAAGTCACATTTAAAACAACAAATAAAATGATGATTCATAAGGAATAAACATGATAAGTTTAGAAAAGTATTTTCTACTTAATTTTATTTTTTATTTTCATTAAGAATAACAAAAATACCATATATTAAATTTACTTTATATTCTATTTATAAGTTTTTATATAGGAAATAACAATAATAAATTGTCAAATAATAAAAATAGGATGTTGTTAATTTTTACTGTTTCCTGTATAGATTTTTAAAAATAGAAAATTAAGCCATAATTTTATAATTATTTACGAAAACAGAAATATCAATTTCTCGTAATCACGAAGACTACTAATATTTTGTTATTTATTCATCATTCCTATCGTAGGATTAAAGTTTTAAATTAAACGGACATATGCAACACGTTAATGATTAACTGTTTTAGTAAATATAATAACTTAATTACTGTTTAAAAACTTTCGCTTGTGTTCTTTTAGTTTTTAATAGTTCCATTCTATTTAAATCAATTAATATTGAAAGAAACAGTATAAGATAAACTTGTTACCAAATTAGGGACTAATTATAATTAAAATAAACAAAAACTTTTGAAAACAAAACATAAAAAATGAGGTTAGAAATTTGATAGAAAAAAAAAATCTATCACGAGATATTAACTCTTAAGTAAATTTCAATATCCTGAAAAATTAATCATTGATTCTCATTCAAAGAATTCTTATATTTAAAAACAAAACAACAAAAGTAACATATTTTAGAGATTATATATATTATATATTTATCCATTATTGTTTTTCCTCAGTATTTACTGTCATTTGATGTATGTCTTGGCTACCAAGTAAAGTGAGATAGTATGAAGCACAGATGGCAACATATTTTAGCAGCTGTTAGATTTTGAGTTGTTCTTTCAAAATCCATCTTCCATGTGTATCAAACAAACAAACAATATGACTTTAGATAGAAGCAACAAACTGGAATGTTGTCTTTTTCTCCCTTCTCTCCGGTTCATGCTCGTCTTTTTCTAATATTTTAATACTACGTAGAAATTAGAATGTTCCATTTGTTTTATCATGACGGAAGTTGGATCCAAATTTAATGATTTGTTTGTTTCCATATAAGGCAAACAATTGTTTAGATAAAGCGTATTTCATATTTATATAACGACACAACTATTTATTATCCCAGACAGATTTTATTGACAATAATTATTTTTTTTCGACACGTTGGCAGGAGTTTAATTTCTGATAATATTATATAACAATACTTTGTTTGAAGACATAAAAATTGTGATTTGGGTTAGAGATAGCTTTAATATATAAAAAGACAACACATTTAATTATAATTTATTAATAATGTAAATATTATTTATAATATTATGTAATTATATATTATATGTATTTTTACGAAATGAAATCGTGATTAATTTTCGTTAAAGATCATAATTATATGAATATATATATTTCTCTTTCAACATAATTTATTTTATTTAAAATTTAAATCCTGAATATCTTGATTAAGAGATCCAAATTGTTATCACTTGTGTTAACCTTATTGGTAATTAGTTAATTATATAAATAAAAATTACTTGAAAATTAAGCTTAAAAAAACTATTTTTTAAGAGAAAACTAAGAAAATTGTTTACATGAGTATTTTGGTAATTTCAGGGAGAAAAACACAAACCGCGTTTTCAGTTTTCAGGAGTCTTTTTCACATGTAGAAACTTGTTGAACAAAAAATGCCAAATCTAAAAAGATTCCATTTTTGTTGTTTCACTTTTTAATTATGTTGTTCCAAAAAGTTCCCAAGTTGAGATTTGTGCTACTTCACCTTGCTTAACCTTTGTCTTTGTTTCATTATTGCTTTGCGCGTTATTAAAAGCAAAATTTTTGCAGTGTTACACGGGGAGACCAGATGCAAATTTTGAAGAGAGAGAAGCTACGATTCTAGAGAGAGAAGTTGCATTGCTTTGCTTCCCGCGTTTGTGCATTAATTTTATTATGCGTGCAAGTCATTCACACACCTCAAAGCTCCCACATTTGTTGATAAATAGAAGCTCTAATTGTGTTCAAGATCTTGCATTCCCCACCTTTAGCCTCACTCAAGTTCTTTCCCTTTTTTTAGAAAGAGATTTAAAGGGTGAAATCATCATCGGTTATTAGATCAAGCTATTGTCGTAATCACTGTCTGGGACCTCTTATCTTCTTCAATCACTTTCAAAGGTTTGAACTTCACGAAATTCTCCATCTGGGTCTGCTTGATTCATTCCAATTGTTCATTATTCTTCATAACATGGAATCTTGTGCTTTTTATGGGTATTGTGATATGAGATAGCAATAGTATTAATATCATTTTATTGGTTTGTTTGAAATTGATTGTGATATGGTAAAGTTTCTTATGTGTGCAAATCTATGAGATAGCAACAATATCGATGTTTTGGTTTGTTTGAAGTTGATTGTGACATGGTAAAGTTTCTCGTGTGTGCAATTGGTAATTGGTTTGTTTGAAATAGATTGTATTTGCCCTCAAATTTGTTGGGATTAGGCCATGTTTTTTGTTTTCCAAATATTGAACCCATAATCATAAACTGGGTATTTTTCACTTTATCAATTGGTTAAGGAATCTGTTGGTGGAACTGATGGTTTTTCCCCCCCTCATAAAGTGGTTCTGTTTTTTTCTTTATTAGATCATTTGAATTGAAGAAATGGGGGGCCATATGAGCAAGAAGAGCTCTGAAACATCATCTGGTATTAACATCAATGCTGATATGGCAACTGAACTGAGGTCATATGAGGCTGCCTGCAAGCTTGACCCTGATTTGCAGTCCTTTAACACCACTGTTCAAGCTCGAGCGAATGAAGTCATTAATACTCTTGCTGTTGGAGTTGAGGTTCGATCCCTTTCGTTTGAGTCTCTCAAACAAGTCACAGAATGCCTTCTTGAGATGAATCAGGAAGTTGTGAAGGTGATCTTAGACTGTAAGAAAGATATATGGAAGAACCCAGAACTGTTTGAGCTTGTTGAAGAATACTTAGATAATAGCTTGCAGACTCTAGATTTCTGTACTGCATTAGAAAAGTGCCTGAAGCGAGCTAGGGATAACCAATTGCTTATTCTTGTGGCCCTTCAACAGTTTGAAGAGGAAACCAGCTTGGGAGAGAAACGCTATACGAGGACATTACAGGAACTGAAGAATTTCAAGGCAGCTGGTGACCCTTTCACTGAAGAATTCTTCCAAATGTATCAATCTGTTTACAATCAACAGATACTCATGCTTGAGAAGTTGCAAGTACGACAAAGCAAGCTCGATAAGAAGGTAAAACAAATTCATACCTGGAGGAAGGTCTCAAGTGTGATATTTGTGGCTACAGTTGCTGCTGTGTTGATCTGCTCAGTTGTGGCTGCAGCAATTGCTACTCCACATGTTGCAGCTGCTCTAGCTGCTGTTACTGCAATCCCAATTGGTTCAATGGGAAAGTGGATTGACTCCTTGTTGAAGAACTATGAAAATGCTATGAAAGGACATAAGGAAGTAGCCATCTCTATGCAAGTTGGAACCTATGTTGCTATAAAGGACTTGGACAACATCCGGGTTCTCATTGATAGGCTGGAAGTTGAAATCGAGTCTCTATTTCAGAATGTGGAATTTGCGATTGAGGAAGAAGCTGTGAAGGTTGCAATAGAGGAGATCAAGAAGAAGTTGGGAGTTTTTATGAAGAATGTTGAAGATTTAGGAGTACAAGCTGATACATGTAGTCGAGACATTATAAGGGCTAGGACTGTGGTTCTACAAAAAATCATAAACCTTCCCCACACCTGAAGATGTTATTCTGTGTTGTCAACCAGTTTCAAGTAATTGTTTCTTCTAGGAGAATTCATCTGTTCTTTTCCTGTTTCTGATGAAATTTTATGATTCAGTTATCATTGATTCATGAAAACTTGGGTTTATGTTGTAAATAATGGGAAGTTACTGACTTATATAGTCCTTTGGTATGTGTAAGAAGCTAAAACTTATTCTTTTGAGACAATAGAGTACCAATGTATGCATTTTTTTTTTTGGTAAGATAGATATATTTGTGTTTAGCATCTTGATTTTTGGTAGAACTATTATCTGAGTCTTAAAATAACATGATGATTGATTGCTTTTCATCTGGCTCACTTGGCACATAAAGTAAAGCTACTTCCAATCAAAATACACCCAAAAATGATTTTTTCTGCACAGGCATGCTAATGTCACATTCTCGGACACTTTTTGCCACAATTTTTTATTATTAGTTGAAACTTATTAAAAATTATAAAATTATGAGTGACTTCATTAAATAAGGAATGAGACCTACAATTTAAGTTTCTTAAATTTAGTTACTGGTATTGGGTGTATTTAAAATAGTGTTAGAAGCATGCATTTATTTTCATATGCTACCAAATGATTTCCATCACTCTTAATTATGTGAATGGCATTGCTAGAATTAAAGGGGAGGAAGTCTTCCATTTCCGGTTTATGGGAACCTGGCTATTTCTCTAACAGGTTTTGACATGCTATGCCAGTACTAAAATTGTTTAGGATTTTAATTGATTTGATTGAAAAAATGTATTAGGAGTATCATCTGAAAGCATTGACTGTTGCCTAATGTAGATAAATTTTTCCTGTAATGAATTCTTCTGAGAACCAGGATTTTTAAAGCAGTATGTTTCTTCCCTTCCAGGCAATGGTGGTGTTTTTTTTTTCTTTTTTTTCCTTTTTCATGAAACATCCTTGTATGTTCCATCTATTTTTCTAGTTAAGATTTAAAAATAGAGTATATTACGATGACAGTTTTGGAAGTTTTGCCAAATTTCCTTAGATATCTCTCCTTTTTTTACTCATATACTTACTCTCCTTAATTGTTTGAAATATATTATACTGACATCTCTTGAACCTTTCACTGAAACCCTTGTAAGAAAGATTACAGGAAACTGTTAGAAAAGGCGTTCAAATCTTCTCCATTTCTAAGGGAAATGGATATTTCCATTTCAGTCAATATCGACCAAACGCGTGGCTTAAAAAGTTTGAATGTCTGTCATCTTTATTCTTCTATTTCTTTTCTTTACCAACATACTATGTCTGTTTCTTTTCTTAACCAAAACACAAAATCATAGATCCTGTCCATGTTGTTCCACTGCAACAACACTTATTGTTCCGACCACTTTGGGATTCGGAGGTTGACAAATGTCCAGGGAGACCTTCCAGATCTTCAGGGACGAGGGGGGTTGGATGGATTGAAGGATGGGGGTGGTGCAGCAACGTTATTATTTAATTAAAAACATTGATGAGGGAGAATTGGATGTTGGAGCATGTGTGTGTGGGTGTATGGGAAATGGATTTGAGTGAGGAGAACCTGCAAATGATGAGCAAAAAGCCAAAAAGATTTCCAGCATGAATCCTAGTACCCCAAACTAGTGGGATTAGACCTCTTATTCTGAAAATAGCTTTGTTTCTGTAGTGCCAAATGTGCTCAATTGACAAATGATAAACTCCACCTGTTCTCTTGATTGTTGCTACAAATCCAATTGTATTTGTCTAAGTGAAAGAAATGAGGACCCAAATCTTTCTCACTAATAGCTTGCCAAATTGTCTTAGCAACACTGCAATCCCTCAGAGCATGTAAGATGCTTTCGGGCTCAATAAGGCACAAGCTACATTTCTGCTGTCAAGTGTCTCTTGGCTCTAAAGGCATTAGTTGGGAAAATATTTCTATTAAATTTCCATGGCAAAATTCTTCCACGTTGATGACCCCCCATCCAATTCCAAATATGACTGAAAATAATGTGATATAGAATTATGATGATCCTTGATAAGAGACTGATACACACTTCCAACTGGAAAATGAACCATCACTCTTTTCTCTCCCAAGCAATAAAGCCCTCTTCATAAGAGGGATTAAAGGGAGGGATATCCTTCATTGGCTGACTAAGAATTCAGTTTTGTGCATTGGAATGAACATATCCCAAATCTTCCAAATACCTTGCAGGTTTTATAGTAGATCATAATGTACTGGTTTCTGACAATTAAACTTCCACTTCCAGTTTATAGTCAAATGCAGTTATGCAACCCGTAACAGAAACATATCCTCAACACCAGCAAATGTACAATTACTTTGATGTTGCATTTTCAATATGATTCACATTCATTTCTCTCAAGTCTAAACCATCTTCAATCTGGTCTCTCTTAAGATACAGTTATGCTTAATAAGATTGCCATAAAGGGATGGTGGTTTTATCAGGAAAATGTTGTATAACATTAAATATCATGCAAAACATTAAACTAAGGTTGAAGTCTCAATCTGTCATGTAATGGGCCAAAAACAAATTCATCCAAGGTGTATTAACTGAGTCATTTATTGAAGTTTCTTACTTCATATTATTTCACGCTGATTGCTGCATAACTTAAGTTGTAGAAAAACCCTTAGATGCATTACCAATTTTAAAAAGGAGTCCAATAAACCAACACCATTATGTTTGTTCATTTCTCTATCGAAACTGCTCAAAAATAGAAATTAAAGAAAACTTTTCACAGATTTATTAAATAGTGGTGAGTTTTCTAACCCCTCTTGTGCTCTAGCTACTGCTATTCAAAATTCACAAACAAAACACATTCATCTTTCATAATCTTATGTTCTAAGAAATAATATGAGGAATTACTAAATACAAATATAAAAATTCCCAAATACAAATGTACTCAAAGTTATATAATTTAATCGACGCACGGATTTAAAATCTAGTCAATGTTATTCTCTAGTTTACCACATTTAAGTTGTTTTATATAAAAGAAAAAAAAATGAGAAGCCCAATTGGACTCAAAATTGAGCCAAACACAACAAAAAAGAGATAACAAGAGAAAGAAAAGAAAAATGAGAAGCCCAATTGGACTCAAAACTCGGTCGACATTGGTCAAGGATGTTTTTGGTCGATCTTAGGTAGGATTACTTTTTGGTTGAGATCAGCTAGGATTTTTAGTCAAAGTTGGTCGGTGATATTTTTTGGCTGAAATCGACTCAGAGTTTTTGATCAACATCGACCGTGACTAGTTTTTGGTGGATGTTGGTTAAGGTTTTTGTGGCGAACATTGGTAAGGTTTTTTTTACCGATGTCGGTCGTTGATATTTTTTGGTCAACATTCGTTAGAACTATTTTTTTAGTGGATGTTGGCTAGGTTTTTTGCTAATGCTGGTTGAAACTATATTTTTGTTGACCAACATTAACCATGACTATTTTTGTTGGCATCAACTAGGATTTGTTGGCCAACATTCGTCAATGATTATTTGCGTTCACTCTGTGTCATAGCGGATGAACTGGCTCTCATTGGTCATCCCATTGATAACCTTGATCTTGTTATTACTGCTCTTAATGGCCTAGGGCCATCATTTCACGAATTCACAGCTTCAATTCACACCTGAGACACTACTTTAATGTTTGATGAACTGTTTGACAAGCTAGTCGATTTTGAAATACTTTTACAACGCGATTAACATCAGCAACAATCTTTTCCTACAACTACCAACTGCACGACACATTCCCCAAGGCTCCAATCGAGGCAAAAGATATCAACGTCCTCCTCCTCCCAATTTGCCAAATCGCAATAATTTCTCAAGAGACACTAGTTAG
This sequence comes from Glycine tomentella, assembly GCA_007407185.1. Lineage (NCBI taxonomy): Eukaryota > Viridiplantae > Streptophyta > Magnoliopsida > Fabales > Fabaceae > Glycine > Glycine tomentella. The sequence goes on from PYAF01005743.1 coordinate 86,621, forward strand.
AGCTCTAAATGCTCGACTCCTATTTGTGAGTACTATGATTCTAAAGCTGCATATAAATAGCATTCCCTAACTTGTAATAACTGGCTGATTCATTTCTCAATTCTTCAATAAACATCGAGACGAGCTATATTGCTTGTGGTTGTGCTCTCTTTTATCAATTTTACTTTTTTATTTTTTATCTCAGTTGCCATTGTAAAGAACTTAAGTTGATATTAGAGCTCCTAATCAGACCTTGATGGCAAATGGGAATAGGAATTGACTCGGAAAAGAGAGCATAGAAAGAGGGAAACCTTTTATGATCAAGAAAATCCATTGTTCAAAATTATATAATTATATCACTATTACACACCAACAGCGATGACAACCAAGACATGAACGTTTGGATTGGATCATTTCTAGATGCAAATTTCAAGACCCCAAGGATAGTTATTAGAACTTAAAGATAAAAGGTGAGGAAGATTGATGGTAATAAATAACATCATGATCCGTATTGGACAGATAAGTTTGAGGAGGATTTATCACAAAGGAAAGCTTTCTTGATAAGAATCGATTTGGGTTCAACCAAGATCCGAGAAGAGGCTAAGCTCTCGATTCAAGCAAATACTCAATTTCATTAATCAAAAGTTATCCAAAAAATAGCAATATTTGAGTACTTATAGAGCTAAGCCTCTAATAAAACCTAAAAATGCACAGTTTGGGCTTATTTCAGTCCACATTGAGGCCTATTATACAAATAAACAAGAAAATAAAAACCTAAAAACATAGTTTGGACCTATTTCAGTCCATATTGAGGTCTTTCAATTCATGGAGTGCTTCTAGAACTTCATGCTCTTTGGATAGTCCTCTATCAAAACAGTATTTATAATAGAGAGCGTGTAAGAAGCGGTTGACAGAAGCTATTTTGATCAAATTGATACCAAATCCTAACTGATTACAGTTACACAATGTAATATTATAATATACCTAGGCTAATTATTTGAATTGAACCCGAGTTATGTTCTGCACACAATATGCATAAACAGACTTTATTATACGTAAGAATCAATGTAAATAAATATTTAAACTTCATCCCCACTCTAATGATATATTCTTGACCTTCTACTTGGCAAACTCCTCAAATTTTTTTCCAAAACATCTTTTGGGTTCTTAAGCAAAAGCTTCTCATCTTCTTCAACTCAACATCTATGTTACAATCAATTTTAGGACCTTATTTCCTGAAATAGTTAACCTAAGGAGGCTCTATAACTGCAGGACCCAAATATTCAATAGAAACCATTTCAAATGCTTAATGCTCCCATATTCATGACATTGCTACCTTTAGGGTATCATTCCTTATATCCATGTGTTGTGCAACCGAGGGAGTAAATATCGAGGAGATTAATACCAATGGGTCATAACAACCACATAAGTGAACTTGACACCACACTTTAGCCTAAAACCTTAAGACTCAAGTTTATGGGTCTTGCCTTCACTTATATGGTGTTCAACGTTTTTATTCTTACACGATGTGGGACTTCACTTCATACTTGTACTCCAACAATTTTTCCCTCAAGTGGAAGCCATTATCATCCATGAGTATTTTATTATCGCCATTAGAGCCTACATGCTCTAAATACTTGCACCACCGCTCCACCCACGGGACACGCCACTTGGACCCACCGTCAGAAAAACTTTCGATGCAAGGGATCCGTAAGCCAATGATCCACCACCGTCATCTTACTCATATGAACGCACCAAGTTGAACAATCGACTCTAATACCAATTGTTCAAAAATTGAGAGAAACAAGATTGTGTGGACTGCAAGGCAAATGAGACAATTGTATTAGGCCTACTATCTAGGAAATTATTAGTATCCTAGGTATTATTTTTTTTTCTTTAGCAAATCTTAAATAATAATGATATAATTAGAATTTGATCGTGTGTGGAAACGGAAAAGACTCATCATTAATTTTAATTGGGTTGGTAGAAACTTTTTTTGTAGATTGTAACATTTAATGATGACATTAATTATAATTTCAATATTTTGTCCTTTTTTTTCACTAGAGCAATATTTTGTCCTTTGTTAGCATTGGAGTAAAAAATGCAACAGATACTTATTTTTTCTATATATACATTATAAAAAAAATTCACATCATTCTCTTATTTTGATGTTTTCTCTTCTTCTCCTCATATTTCTATCATTTTTTCAAGACTTGAGTTGAACGGTTGCAGTGGAAAATCAACTGTAATTCTCTCCATTTTCAGGTTCTATTGTTTCATTATTTCCTTATATTTATTTTATAATATTTCTATTTATAAATTTTTCTGAGCTCTTTTGATTTTATTTATTCTTATACTTTATAAAATGACAAATAAACAATTTGAATATGGTTTGAAAAATTAAAGAAAAGAGAAAATTTGATAAATTAATTCAATCTCAACATGGTGCACTTGATAAATTTATTGGAAAATAGTTGTAGTTAATGCTGAAAATACTGTTAGTTTTATTTCCAATGAAGAGCAAGTAGAAGAAAAAGATTTAAATTATAATACTTTATTGGAAGAAAATATTGATGATAGTATCACCTCAAGTGAAGCTTTTGAAAATATTTATGATCCAGGAAACTTGGAAAATTATTGATGAAAATTTAGAGCTTTAATGATAGAAAAATGTGCAATTAGATTTAACAATTTACAATTTCCAAAAGATAAAAATAGTAGACATTTTAATTCATCTTTTATCGAAGGATGTTGCCAAATGGAGAAAAATATGATAGGAAATGGCTAGTTTACTCTAGAGATTTAGATAAAGTTTATTGTTTTTCATGTAAGTTATTTTGTTCAAGTGGTATTAGTCAATTAGTAAACGAAAGAACTAGTGATTGAAAAAATCATAGTTTCAAACTCAAAAGTGAGGAGACAAATCATAATCATATTAATAATATGACAAGATGGATTGAACTGGAATTGATCAAAATTTACAAGAACAAATTAATAAAGAAAAGGATCATTAGGAAAAAAATTTAGTTAGGATTATAGCTATAGTCAAACATCTTTCTAAGAATAATCTTGTTTTCTATGAGACAAATGAGAAGATATATGAAAAAAATAATGGTAACGTTTTTAGTTTGATTAAAATGCTTACAAAATTTGATCCAATTATAGAAGAACATGTTAGAAGCATAAAAAATAGTGAAATCCGTGCTCATTATTTAAGTAATACTATACAAAATGAACTTATAGAATTGTTAGCCTTACAAATAAAAATAATAATAAAAAAGTTAAAGATGCAAAATATTTTTCTGTTATTCTTGATTGTACACCTGATCTAAGTCATCAAGAACAAATGACTCTTATTTTAAGATATGTTGATACATTGAGTTCTCCAATAAAAATAGAAGAGTACTTTTTAGAGTTTTTAAAATTTTATAACACATCAAGTAAAGGTCTTTTTGATGAGCTTATTAATGTTTTGAAAAAATATGATTTGGATATGAATGATATAAGGGGACGAGAGTATGATAATGAATCTAACATGAAGGGTAAAAATCAAGAGTACAAAAAAGATTATCAGACATAAATTCTAGAGCATTTTATACATCACGTGGATGTCAAAATTTGAATTTAGTTCTATGATCTCCTGGGGCTATTTCATTTTTTTTTAGTTTTGCAACGTATTTATTATTTATTTGCTTAATTGACCAAATGATGGAAAATTTTGCAAGATAATGAACGTAAATTTATGGTTAAATCATTATCTCAAACTCGAAAAGAGTTAATCTGAAAGTGGTAAAGCAATAAAATTTCAAGCACCAAAAGTAAGAGATGTTTTGCTTCAATTATCAAAATGATGTGAAGATCCTAAAATTAAAAATGAAGCCATGTGTTTAGCCACTTATGAGATTGAAAATTATGAATTTTTATTAGGAATGAATATTTGATATGATATTTTGTTTGTTGTTAATTTTGTTAGTAAGGTTTTACTGTCAAAAGATATGCGTATGGGGCATCCAATAGTTGGTGGATAGTTGCCTAGGGGTCCATTGTTGTACTCCAGTATGGACATACATGTTGCCATGGATCATTTAAAGGATCTTATTGGTTATTTAAAAAATTATAGGAAAAATGGCTTTACTTTGGCTTTGGATTCCACAAAAAAATTAGCTATTGAAATGGATATATAGTCCAAATTCGTAAAAAACATGTAATTTATAGAAAACCACAATTTGATGAAAATGTTAATGATGAAATCAAACATCCAGCTGAAGATTATTTTCGTATCAAATATTTTTTTGTGTATAGTAGATCAATCCCTTTCTTCCATAGAGACTCGATTTGAACAATTTCTACAATATGAAACTATTTTTGGTTTTTTATTTGCATTTAAAAAATCTAAAACTTTAAGCAAAGATGACCTGAAAAAATATTTTATTAATCTTGAAAAGAATTTAAGATGTGGTAATTTTTCCAATAGTCGGGGGTTCCTTAATTTTCTTATTTCCCCATAAAGGAAATAAGGTAATTAAATGGTATACTATTTGTATATGTGTTTAATTGATCTCCTTATAACAGTCTATGTATTTTGTTATCATTTCGAACTGGATATCCACTAATCCAATTGACAGAAAATTATAAATGGATCAATTTTTTTGACTGATGGTCTAGATTTATTCTCAGAATTAAAAGTATTGAGAAATATCAAAAGATAAAGTTAACACACCAATGAAAAAATTAAATTATTTAAAAGGATTAGAGTTTTTTTTAAAATGCATGCGTTGCTTATAGAATGTTATTAACAATACCGGTAACGGTTGTAAATGCTGAAAGAAGATTTTCAAAATTAAAATTGCTTCATACTTATCTAAGATCAACATTGTTACAAGATAGATTGAATGAATTAGCTATTTTATCTATTGAGAGTGAAATATTAGAAATGTTTGATTATAAAACATTATAAATGATTTTGCCTCTCAAAAAGTTAGAAGATTAATTTAAAAAATTGAAATTTGTATTTCACTATTTATTTTTATAAAATTTGCCTTAGGTCCAAATTTATGTAGACACGACCCTAGAGAGAAGTAAATACTAGAGAGACTTATACCAATGAGTCATAAACAACTATATAAGTGAACTTAATATCACATTTAAGGCCAAAACCTTAAGGTTCAAATTTATGGATCTTGGCTTCACTTATATAATGTTTAACCTTCTCATTCTTATATAATATGAGATTTCATCTCACACTTATACTCATCTGTCCTTAAAAATTAAGGCCATCATTTGAGTATGATGCATGGCCATGAAAGGAAGAATGGTATAGTGGCTTGTTGCCACCAATTTGGAACTCAATAGGCACCATCATTGTTATGATCCTGAGGCAGGTCTGTGCCATTTGGTGCTATGGGAATAGGATTTGACTCTTGCCCTTTCTTGTTTAGTAGTGCCCTATTGGAGGAAAAACCAAACCAAAGAAGATGACAAGTATTCTTCATCAGGAAGCAAGCACATAGTTGGAGTTGGAGAGTAAACTTGCATCATTCCCTTGATTTGTTGTAGATTAGGCATGTATTTTGGTATAGCATTGGTGCCACCATTTTGAACAACAAAGGTGCCTACTCTAACACCAGGAGCTTGAATTCCCCTATTAACAAAGCAACAAATCTTTTCAAAAACATAATACCCATATCTTATAGTAGTTTGAGGTAAAATTTTGTTTCAAATTCATAACGTTTAAAAATTGAGATTATATTAATTATATTTTTCTCAATTATATTTTGTCTTTTCGCTTATTAGAAAGAAAAAAAAGAGAAAGCAATAGGAACAAAAGATCTGCACCAAAAAAACAATAAGGAAGAGAAAATTTAAGTAATAAACATTAACAATAGAAAGCATGTTAACAAAATATGAGTACTTTTTACACGAATAAGAATATTAAATATATTTCTTAATTTGTGTTTAAAACAAAAAGAAGCAAGTAATAGTCTCAAATTATTAAAATGTTATTTTAATTTTAAAATTTTAAAAATCTAAATGGCCACCATTTTTAATTATTTGTTATATATTTAAAGGAATGACGAATTCTAATTTAACGGGAAAATCCCAAAAAAAATAGTATTAATATCACTTTTGTTTTATTAAGTTTTACTAAAATTTTGTTTTATTACATTAAATTTAAAAATTTCATTATAATATTTAATGTTTTAAAAATATTTATTTTGGTCTACTTTTCGTATTTCCATTAACAATGTTAATGATTCTTTTAACTTAAATTTTTTGAAATAACTAATGTAAAATAATAGCGAGTATAAAATCGATACTGTATTTTATTTCAAAAATTATAAATTCACGAAAAAAGAAACCCTTCTTCTTCGTGGCTTTCCCAGGTTGACTTCTCTTCAACAACTCCATCCACGCTTTGTTTTGTATTTATTTATAATTTGTGCACCTTTCTCTCTCCACGGCTTCCCCCATTCAAATCTACCCTTCTCTGCCAACCCCCACCGACCTGCGTCAGAACCTCCAGGATTCTCATGGAGATCGCGAAGGGCGTCGGACCGACGCCATTGGGCAAGATTTGCAAAGGCACGACCAAGGTTGTATCAGTGAGTAAATAAATCTCGTGAGTGTAGCTCTTGAGAGGGACGATGAAGGTGCGACCATTGTTGTTGATTTTTTGGATCTTTCATTTTTGTGATTTGTACACTTGGAGGATGATTTGATGATCAGAATAGAAGATTTGTGCACGTAATTCATACATATGAAGTTAATGAGACTTTAAAGATAATGAAGAATAATAAAGCTTTGGGACCCGATGGTATCCCTATTAAAGTGTGGAGAGGCTTGGGAGATGTGGCAGTAAAATGGCTGACCAATCTTTTTAATAAGATTTTTCAAACAAATAAGATGTCTGATACTTGAAGGAAAAATATTTTTGTGCCTATTTGCAAAAACAAGGGAGATATCCAGAATTGTTATAACTATATAAGCATCAAGCTCATGAGCCATCCTATGAAGTTGTGGGAGAGAGTTATTGAATATTTCCTAAGGAGAGAGACCAAGGTTTCCGTAAATCAATTTGGATTTATGCCAGGAAGATGTACCATGGAAGCTATTTTTTTTATACGATAATTAATGGAAAGGTATCAAAAAAAGAAGAAAGACTTACATATGGTGTTCATAGATCTTGAGAAAGCATACAATAGGATCCCAAGAAAAGTCTTATGGTGGACTCTTGAGAAGAAAAATGTAGCATTAAAGTATGTTAATGCAATCAAGGATATGTATGATGGGCTAACACATGTGTGAAAGCATGTAATAGAACATCAAGGTATTTTCCTATCACGGTAGGTGTTCACCAAGGTTCAACTCTTAGTTCTTATCTCTTTGCCTTAGTGATGGATGAACTAACGAAAGATATTCAAGAGGAAGTGTCATGGTGTATGCTTTTTGTAGATGATATCGTACTTATTGATGAGACCAAAGATGGTGTTAATAGGAAACTTGAATTGTGGATAAACACTTTGTAGTCTAAAAGTAAGAGCAAAATGAAGTATAAGAAGTGTGAGTTTTCATAGGGTAAGAGATGTTAATTAAGACACAGTGTATCTACTTGGTCAAGAGGTACCCAAGAAAGATGTTTTTAGATACTTGGGATCAATTTTGCAAAAAGGTGGTGCAATTGATGAGGATGTAAATCATAGAATCAGAGCAGGGTGGATGAAACGACGGAATGCAACTGGGTTTTTGTGTGACCGCAAAATTCCCCCTAAGCTAAAAGGAAAATTCTATAGACCAGCTGTAAAATCGGCAATGTTATATGGAGTGGAACGCTGGTCAGCACATATGCAACATGAGCACAAAATAGAGGTAACAGAAACGAAGATGTTAAGGTGGATGTGTGGTTAAACAAAGATGGATAGGATAAAATAAGAAATGAGCATATTCGACAAAAGATAGTAGTAGTACTGTGTGTGAAAAGATGAGGGAGCATAGATTGAGATGGTTTGGTCATGTTATGAGACGATCACTGGATGCTCCCGTAAGAACAGGAGTTTGTTACCAAGATCTTGACACAAAGAGAGGTAGAGGTCGACTGAAACTTATATCAACATCAACATTAACAGCACCTTTAACCCAAGTTAATTGGGGTCGGTGGTAGATGAACCCAATGATACATCAGAAATGAGACAGAAAGAGAAATGGAGAGGGGAAGAAAAAAGTGGAAATAAGACAAAAGAGAGAAAAAAGGGTGAAAGGAAGAAGGGAGAAAAGAAGAGGAAAAGAACTAAAATAAGAGAATGATTGGAACATAGAACTACTAATGAGTTTAACCATCCACCAAGTTTATAGCTATTCTCCACTCTGTCCTAAGACATATTGTCCGCCAATCTATATCCCACTCCATTAGGTCTTGTTTAACTACCTTTCTCCAGGTAAGTTTCGGTCGACCTCTACCTCTCTTTGTGTCGAGCTCTTGGTAACAAACTCTTGTTCTTACGGGAGCATCCAGAGGTCGTCTCATAACGTGCCTAAACCACCTCGATCTATGCTCCATAATCTTTTCACATACTGGTACCACTGATACCTTTCGTCTAATATCTTCATTTCTTATCTTATTCATCTTCATATATCCACACATCCACCTTAACATCCTCATTTCTGCTACCCCTATTTTATGCTCATGTTACCTATGTGCTGGCCAGCATGCCGCACCATATAACATTGTCGATCTTACAGTTGTTCTATAGAATTTTCTTTTCAGCTTAAGGGGAATTTTGCGGTCACACAAAAGCCCTGATGCACTCCGCCATTTCATCCATCCTGCTCTAATTCTATGATTTACATCCTCATCAATCTTACAACCTTTTTGCAACATTGATCCCAAGTATCTAAAAACATTTTTTTTGGGTACCTCTTAACCAAGTAGATGCACTGTGTCTTGATCACCATCTCTTACTCGTGAAAACTCAAACTTCATATACTCCGCCTTGCTTTTGCTTATCGTGAATCCTTTAAACTCCAAAGTGTTTCTCCACAATTCTAATTTCTTATTAACACCATCTTTGGTCTCATCAATGAGCACAATATCATCTACAAAAAGCATACACTATGACACTTCCTCTTGAATATCTTTCGTTAGTTCATCCATCACTAAGGCAAAGAGATAAGGACTAAGAGCTGAACCTTGGTGAACACCTACCTTGATAGGGAAATACCTTGATGTTCCATTACAAGCTTTCACACATGTGGTAGCCCCATCATACATATCTTTGATTGCATTAACATACTTCAATGCTGCCTTTTTCTTCTCAACAGTCCATCATAAGACTTCTCTTGGGACTCTATCATATGTTTTCTCAAGATTTATGAATACCATATGTAAGTCTTTCTTCTTTTCCATATACCTTTCCATTAATTGTCTCATTAAGAAGATAGCTTCCATGGTACATCTTCCTGGCATAAATCCAAATTGATTTGCGGAAACCTTGGTCTCCCTCCTTAGGCGATGTTCGATAACTCTCTCCCACAACTTCATAGTATGACTCATGATCTTGATGCCTCTATTGTTTGAACAATTTTGAATATCTCCCTTGTTTTTGTAAATAGGCACAAACATACTTTTCCTCCAGGCATCCGACATCTTATTTGTTTGAAGAATCATATTAAAAATATTGGTCAACCATTTTATTGCCATATCCCCCAAGCCTCTCCACACTTCAATATGGACGTCATCAGGTCCCAAAGATTTATTATTCTTCATCCTCTTTAAAGCCTCCTTAACTTCATGTGTATTAATTCTGTGCACAAATCTTATATTCAGATCATCAAAAATGTCCTCCAAGTCCACCTCACTCGTCGCCATTCCCATTAAAAAGTTTGTTAAAGTAATTTAACCATCTTTCGCTTATATCTTCATCCCTTACCAAAAGTCTTTTATTTTCATACTTGATACATCTAACTTAGGTGAGGTCTTTACTCTTCTTATCCCTCATTTTTGCAAGTTTGTAAATACTTTTCTCCCCATCCTTACTCCCAAGATTTTTATACAAATCGTCAAAAACTTTGCCTCTAGCTTCTCGCACTGCTTTCTTTGCATTTTTCCTTGTTACTCTAAACTTTTGCAAATTCTCATCATTGAGACATTTATGCAAAGATCTAAAGCATTCATTCTTCTGTTTAATAGCCTCTTGTACCTCTCCATTCCACCACCATGTTTTCATTGTAAGAACTTTGTTTCCTTTGCTTTCACCTAGCACCCTTCTTCCCACATTTTAAACACACATAGTCATCGTATTCCATATTTCATTAGCTTCTCCAATAAATTCCCACAGCCCTTCACGCAACATGTTTTCCTTAAACTCTATTTGTTTCTCTTCATTTAGCTTCTACCATCTTATCCTTGGGTTTTGAGCCTTCTTCTTCAAATTAAGAACTTTGTTGAACCTAACCTCTAGAACTACCAACTTATGCTGTGTCGCCACACATTCTCCAGGGTAGACTTTGCAATCAATACACAAATTTTTATCTTCCCGTCTAGCCATAAAGACCTAATGGAGTGAGACATAGATTGACGGATAATGTGTTTTAGGACGGAGTGGAGAAAAACTATAAGTTTGATGGAGGGTTAAACCCATTAATATTTCTATGTTCCAATTATTTCCCCTTTTTTTAGTTCTTTTCCTTTTCATTTTTCCCTCCTCCATTCACCCTTCTTTTATTGTAGCTTATTTTTCTTTTCTTTTGTCTTATTTCCCTTTTTTCTTTCTCTTGGATTAAAAGTGTTATTGATGCTAATGTTAACGTACATTTGATATGTTGCAAAGCTACGAGTAGCAGCGAAGACGATGTTTTTGAGAGTTTTCTTAAGAAACATATAGCGTCGGTTTTTAGCTCCCACTATTTTAATTAATTATTTATTAAAAACTTAAAATTTACGAAATACTGCACGTTTTAGTCAGAATTAGGTAAAAATAACAAAAAATAAACTTTCAATAATATAAAAGAACAGGATGAAATTTTTTAAATTTAACGTGTCAAAACGAAATTTTAATAAAATATAATAAATCAAATGTCACCATAAGAAAAACGAAAAACGAAACACTAACGGGGAAGTCATTTTTAAACCGTTAGATAAAATAGTTATAAAATCAACGATTCAAATTTTCTTTCTAATTTCTTCTTTTCCAATTTCCCCTAATACTCTTCACTCTCACCCCATACCCTCCCTTCTTCGCCTCTTCCTTCGGTCCACTCCGCCGCCTCCTAACCCGACGTCGACGACGGCGGCTTCCTCACGAACTAAAACTGAGCGCAAACTCTTATTCGAATTCGTGTGCATCGTCACGTGCCAGGGCCACTGATATCTCTAAAACCCTGCTCACGTGCGTGCGACAGCCGCAACCGCAACAATTTTAATCTCTTCCAATTCAAGGTAGTTTCATTCTCTGAACTGAACTGAATCCTTTTGCGATTTGAAATTGATTTGTATTTCTTCCTTTCTTTTTTCCTACTTTGTGCATTTTGTTTTCATTTTGTCAAAAAAAAAAAAGTTTCTTCTTTCTGAGCAAAACACGTGCTTCATTTTGATTTTGATTTTGATTTGCAAAGCACATTGATAACTGATAATTGTAATTTTTTTTTCTTTTTAATTTACAAAGAAAGTTTCGCAGCTCTCTGTGCCCATGCTACAATGTATTTGTTTTGGATGGCCTGAGGATTAAACTGCATTGTTGGTATGTTTGAACACTGAAGTTCAGAAACAATAACCGTTTCTTCTTCTTATATTAATTGTTTGAGTTGCATATACCAATTCCATAACCATGTTAATGGTGAGAAGAACCCCTTCGTATTCTTTAGTAACCTTTTTTGTCCGCCGAAGCATTGCCCGATTTCGAAACCTCACCTCAGAGACCAAAAATGGTGATCATGAACATCCCACCAAAGCCCTAGGTGCTAAAGACTGCAACTTTGTCCATGAAATTTGTAGGATTACCCGAACAAAGCCCCGTTGGGAAGACACCCTTCTTTCGCATTACCCATCTTTCAATTTTAAAGACCCCTCTTTCTTTCTCCTTTATCTCAAGCACCAGAACAATGCCTTCCTTTCCCTTCGTTTCTTTCACTGGCTGTGCTCTTCTTGTGGTTTCTCGCCCGACCAGTCTTCTTGTAATGTACTTTTCCAAGTGCTTGTGGATGCTGGGGCTGGCAAACTAGCAAAATCCTTGCTTGATTGCCCGGGTTTCACTCCCGAGCCTGCTTCCATGGAGGGTTACATTCAGTGTCTCAGCAGTGCTGGGATGGTTGAAGATGCAGTTGATATGCTGAAAAGGGTTGGGTTTTGCCCCTCGGTGGCAACTTGGAATGCATCTCTGTTGGGTTGTTTGAGGGCCCGGAGGACTGATCTGGTATGGACATTGTATGAACAGATGATGGAATCTGGTGTTGTTGCTAGCATTAATGTTGAAACTGTTGGATATCTGATAATGGCGTTCTGTGCAGAATACAAAGTCCTCAAAGGGTATGAACTTCTTAAGGAACTTCTGGAAAATGGCTTATGTCCCGACAATGTTATTTTCAATGCACTTATAAGGGGATTTTGTAAGGAGGGACAATATGATAGAGCTTCTGAGATCATTCATATTATGATTGCCAAGCAATGTAATCCGAATGTCTCTACTTATCAAGAAATCATATATGGACTCTTAAAGATGACGAATTCTGAGGGTTTCCGGGTTTTTAATGATCTCAAGGACAGAGGATATTTCCCAGACAGGGTTATGTACACAACGGTGATCAAGGGTCTATGTGAGATGGAACAGCTCGGGGAGGCCAGGAAGCTGTGGTTTGAGATGATTAAAAAAGGATTTCAGCCAAATGAATACACCTATAATGTAATGATGCATGGGTATTGT
>PYAF01005743.1:105983-126743 GCA_007407185.1 Glycine tomentella
TTTTATCTTAATATATCTTGAAAGAAAATAAAATATTAGGTCATGTTAATAATTAGATAAATCTAAATAATAGAGTAAAAAAAGATAAATAAATATTTGATTAGCCAAACCTATTGAGAATATATCTTATCTAACTCAATCTTAAATCATATATTCTTTTATTATATAAGGATATATAATTATCTTTTCCTAAGGTCTCTCAAAATAGAAAATTAGTAGACCATATAAGTTAGAGAAGAAAAAAAAACAAAGAGAATATTGTTGACCCACTAAATGGAGAAGAAAAATAATTAGCGAAAAATGTGTAAATTATTATGTGTTTCAAGAGGTGAGTAAAAAACTTTTTTCTTTTAAACTTCCATGATATAGATTTTTAGAAACACATCTTTTTTAGTTTACCTGCCATAAATCGATAAATTGACATACTGATCCTTGCGTGAATTAATCTTTGTGATGATTGCAAAATTTAGGTTCTATAGTATTATTGCGTGAAGTTATTTAAGTGTCTGATATAATCATACCAAGGGTTTAATTTAATTTTACAAAAAAAGGTATTGCAATGTACAAATCTTCAATGCTTGCATATTAAATATTGTAATTTATTTGAAAATTCATGAATAAGCCTGCTTGAGTTTTTGTGTTTAGCTATTGTTACGGATGACTAATATTGGGCCAAAGGCCAAGAAGCCCAATACAGTCAGCATAACGGTATTTATGGCAAAATTTAGGGAAATCAGGTCCTAAATAATCACCCGAATCAAGAGAAATAATGAGCAATATTTACATGGAAAATATTGAAGATATTTGCTCATCTTATTGAAGATTATGACCAAGAATTGGCAGGAATTTCCTTTATTTTGCACAGGTCAGTAAGAATAAATAGAGGTATCCCCAAAGGTGAAAGGTACATACATTCTGACTCTCTCTTTTCCATTCACACAGCACACTCTGCACGCCACTCGTGTTGTGTAGTCCTGTTGTGATCTTCTTCTTTCTTTGGATGTTTTAAACACCATAAGCATCTAGAGAGAGAGTTTGATCCTACATCAATCATCCAGTGTTGTTGCTAGACATCTGTTCTTGAAGAACGGAACATTGGCGCCGTCTGTGGGAACCGTTAAATTTCGACTCCCACCATGGTAAACACGAGAAGACACCAGCATGAAGACCCACCCGTGCGTAGGAGGTCACTTTCTGTCCGGGTGGAAGACGCACTCTCAGACACTGCGTCATCTCGGGTGCAGAACAATCCGCTTCCCTTGCTGGCAGTCTCAGGGAATCCACTCCCCGCGCCGGCCGAGGTGGAGCATGAGTCGATGCAGCGCCTCACCAACAATGCGCTACAGTCCATTTTATCTCGGATCGAGCAACTAGAGCGGTGGCACGCCCTTCAACATCAGAAAGATATGAACAACGTAATCGCACAACTAGATGACCGTTGTGCGAGATGGAGACATGAGGAAGAGCGCCAACTACAGCAGATGGAACAACGCATTGGCCACATGGAGATTCCGACACAAGGGCAAACATTCCGCCCGGCACATGACATAGAAGCCGGGGCACCAGAGCAGAACCCTCACTTTGAACCAGGAGCAACGTCTCGCCAGCAAGAACCTAACTCGGAGCAGCACAATTTTCCCTTCAGAGCCGACATCCCCTGCCAAGCTGCCGTCGTCAGAGGTAGCCCGGCCAATCAAGGCAAAGGAGGGGCCGAGATGTATAGGAGGAAATACTGATGTGGACAGCATAATGATAGCCCGTTTGTGGACGATATCGTTAACGCCCAGTTCATTGAAGATTTCGATAGGTCTTTCCATTCGAAGTATGATGGAAGTCAGGATCCGCAGGTGCACATTGACGAGTTCGATATGCAAATGTGCATACGGGGGATCGATGAGCCAATAATCTCCCGGATCTTCGTTACCACTCTGACCGGTGCAGCCCAGACATGGTTCCACACACTACCACCCCGGTCAATTCGTAATTTTGAGGATTTCGGCTAGAGGTTCTTACTCAATTTTGCGACGAGTAAGAAACAGCCTAAGTCCGAGTTTGTTTTGGGGAAGATCCGCCAACACCCGGGGGAAACGTTGCAGAGCTATTTGGACCGATTCAAGGAGGCCGCCTTGCAAGTGCAGGGCTTGGAGGAAAAGGTGCACGTCCACTTGTTGTCGGCCAGGCTCAGCGGATCGTCGCGGCTAGCGAAATCTATTTATAAGGACCCGGTGAAAACTCTGATGGAATTCAGGTTTCAATCAAAGAAGTACCTGGAGTTAGAACAGATGGAGATTGCTAACACTGCTCCCAGAAGGAAGTGCTTACCTCCGAAGCATCGCTCGCACCCCGGGAATACGCCGCCCAACAGAAACCTTGATGTCGGCCATAGGCCGGGCCAGTATGATACCAAATATGACAAATATACCCCGCTGAACACCTCCCGAGCACAAGTATAGAGAGAAGTAGCTCTGACCGAGATGAAGAAAGTAGATCGACCTCGGTCTGTATTCAAGAAGGCTGGCCTTGATTATACTCGCTTTCGCGAATTTCATAATGGGCTGGGCCATACAACTGACCAATGTTGGGATTTGCGAGATGCTATAGAGAAGTTCATCCGGGAAGGCAAATTACGGCGGTACGTGATTAAAACTCAAGGGCAGCAAGGGAAACACAAGGGCAACCCCAATGAAGATCAAAAGGGACGAGATGAAAAGAGGAAGAAAACAGATGATGAGGAGTTCCCAGAACCAGAATTTGAATGCAATGTCATTTCTGGTGCTATGGGAGGAGGAGGAGATACGGCCAATCAACAACGGCAAAAATACCTCAGAGAAGTCCTTGCTGTAAGGGAGCAACCCAAATTTAAGGCAACCAATGATAAAGTCAAGGTCCCCTTGCTCTATTTTACTAAGGAAGATTTGGCAGACGTGATTCCTGGACATGGGGACGGCCTGGTCATAACCGAGACTATAGCCAATTGCCGAGTCAAGAAAATGTTTGTTAATAACGGCAGTTCCGCTGACATCATATCCTGGGCGTCCTTCAAAAAGATGAACCTTGATAAAGAAGATTTGAAACCATGTCAAACGGTGTTATCGGGCTTCAATGGCGAAAATACAGCGCTCAAAGGCTCCATTGAGCTGCGGCTTACATTGGGGGCAAAGGAAGCTTTCAAATTGGAGAGAGTAAAGTTTGTCGTGGCCGAGTTCCCCTCCCCATACAATGTAATTCTTGGAAGACCCACCCTCCATAAGTGGGATATTTTTATGTCCACCAAACACCAGAAAATGAAGCTGATAGGAAGCAATGGCAAAGTAATGATGATTTGTGAGAATCAGAAGTAGTCCCGTCAGTGCTACTTCAATGCTGTTAAGGAAAGTGGAGCCGGCCCCTCCTCGGCCCAGCCATGCCAGGAGGGCCGAGAAGAATCCGAGCAGATAACGAATAGAAAGCGACAGGTGGAACCTATAAATTTGGTAGAGCTCGACGTCAGAGAAAATTTGGAAGAATGGAGGCCCGAACCAGCAGACGAGCTCATGGATGTTCAGATAGGTCCTGAAGCTGCCCAAGTCACCATGGTCGGGATGATAGCTAACCCAGGTGTGCGGGCAGAGTTGACAAAGTGCCTCAGAGATAATCGAGACATTTTTGCCTGGACCGCTTCAAAAATGCCAGGGATAAACCCCACCTTCTGTTGCCACGAATTGTCCATGCATCCCGGCGCAAAACTAGTGGCCCAGAAAAAGAGAAATCTCGGGCCTGAATAGAAGCAAGCATTGGAGAAGCATATCCAGGAACTGTTGGAGGCCGGGTTCATACAAGAAATCCAATTCACCACGTGGTTGTCTAATGTGGTGATGGTCAAGAAGCCCAGCGGCAAATGGCGGGTGTGCATTGACTACACTGATGTCAACAAAGTCTGTCCCAAAGACTCGTATCCAATGCCGAGCATAGATCAACTGGTTGACAATTCTTTCGGATTCAAGCTATTGTCATTCATGGATGCGTATTTCGGGTACAATCAGATTCCTATGAATCCGGGAGAAGCAAATTACTGTTACAATGTGATGCCTTTCGGCTTGAAAAATGCCGAGGCCACCTATCAGCGCACGATGAATAAGGTTTTTGCCCAACAGCTCGGCCGAAACATAGAGGTATACATTGACGACATGATTGCAAAAACAGATTCAAGTGGAGATCATGTCCGAGACCTAGAGGAAACTTTCCGTAGGCTGAGAGAAAACAACATCCGACTGAACTCGCTCAAATGTGCATTTGGAGTAACTGCGGGGAAATTCTTGGGTTTCATGTTGACCCATAGAGGGATTGAGGTTAACTCGGACAAGTGTGCAGCAGTCCTGAACATGAAGTTCCCGACAACTAAAAGGGAGGTGCAACAGCTAACTGGTAGGTTGGCAACATTGACGCGTTTCCTTCCCAAGTCGGCGGAAAAGGCTCTTCCGCTCTTTAGGCTGCTAAAGAAGGAAGCCAGCATCGGCTGGAGCTTGGAGTGTGAGGCCGCCTTTCAGGAGATCAAGAAGTGCCTTGCCTCCTCTCCGGTGCTGTCCAAACCAAAACCCAGCGAGACACTGATACTGTACCTATCGGTAGGCGAGGAGGTGGTGAGTGCCGTGTTGGTCAGAGAGACCGGCAAGATCTACCTGCCCATGTATTTCGTAAGCAGGGCCCTGAAGTGTTCGGAGTTGAGATATCAGAAGCTGGAGAAGGTGGCGTTTGCACTTCTGGTGGCGGCTAAAAGGCTACGTCCATATTTCCAAGGTCACACCGTCATAGTACGTACTAACTAGCCGATTCGGCAAATCCTGCACAAATCGGATTTGGCAGGGAGAATGATGAACTGGGCAATACAACTGTCCGAGTTCGATTTAAAATATGAAGCCCGACATGTGATCAAGTCTCAGGCCTTGGCAGACTTCCTGGTTGAGCTCACCCCGTCGACATCGGCCAGCGAGGAAGCCTAGACACTTTACATGGACGGATCCTCCAATGCAAAGGGAAGTGGAGCTGGAATCATAATAGAAAGCCCACAGGGAGTATCAGTTGAGCAATCTCTGCAGCTCAACTTCCCAACGTCAAATAATCAGGCCGAGTACGAGGCCTTAATAGTCGGACTGGTTTCAGCCAGGGAACAAGGGGCCCAAAAGGTGAAAGTTTTCACAGATTCCCAGCTTATCACGGTCCAGATTGAGGGAAGATACCAGGCCAAAGGACCCTTGCTGATCAAATACTTAGCTCAGGTCAGGGAGATCATTGTCGAGTTCGATGAAGTCATCATCTCCCACATTCCCAGAGAAGAAAACATGAGGGCCGATATATTGTCTAAGCTAGCAAGTACCAAGGGCACAGACAATCATAGAACAGTTGTCCAACAGGAGCTGGCTTATCCTACTTGCATCATGATGATATCGACGATGGCCGACTGGAGGCAGCCAATAATCAGATACTTGGAGCAAGGAGTAATCCCGGATGATGAGGCAGAGGCTAAGAAATTGATCCGAGATGCCTCCCTATATACTACTCAGGAGGGAGAGCTCTATCGTAAAGGCCCACACACCCCTATGTTACTTTGTGTCGGGCCCAACCAGGCGGAATACATATTGGCCGAGATACATGAAGGCATCAACGGCCAACACATGGGAGCCTAGGCATTGGCAGTAAAGGCTATTTGGGCTGGCTATTTTTGGTCGACTATGAAGGCGGACGCCCAGGATCGTGTGAAGAAATGAGCGAGTTGTCAAAGGCACGCCAAGATAATATGGTCCTCCCCATCCGAGCTGACGACTATCATATCCCCCTAGCCCTTTTACAAATGGGGGATGTACCTTTTGGGACCTTTCAAGGCGGCAGAAGGGCAACTGAAGTGGCTCATCGTAGCTGTTGATTACTTTACTAAATGGATAGAAGCGGAGCCATTAGCTACCATCACCTCTGCATGAGTCCAGAAGTTTTTTGAAAGAAACATCATTTCCAGATTCGGGATCTCGGCCGAGATCGTCACAGATAACGAAACTCAGTTCACTGATAAGAAGTTCAGAGAGATGATGGTCGGCTTTCATATTAAGCACCATTTTGCTTCCGTGGAGCATCCGCAATCTAACTGCAAGGCCGAGGCTGCCAATAAAGTTACCTTGGAGGGACTCAGAAAGAAAATGTACGACGCCGAGAATAGCTGGGTAGAATAGTTGTACTATGTCTTGTGAGCACATAGGACCATGGCTCAGTCATCTACTCTGGAAACCCCATTCAGAATGACTTACGGATGTGAGGCCATGATACCAGTAGAGATCGGACAGCCTTCCTGGAGGAGAAAGACTATACTTAAAGAAGGAGAGGACGCCAATAATGAGGCATTGGTCAGTGAACTTGAGTTGATAGACGAAACCCGAGCTAAAGCGCATATCCGGGATGTGGCCGCGAAACAGCTTGTGGCCAGAAGATTCAACAAGAAGGTCAAACCAAGATCCTTAGAGAAAGGTGATTTGGTTCTACGGAGGGCCGACATTGGCAACAAAAACGCTCATGATGGGAAGCTGGTAGCCAACTGGGAAGGACCCTACCGAGTTGCTCAGAATCTCGGTCAGGGGCATACATACTAGAGACACTAAATAAGAAAGCGATCAAACGTACGTGAAACGTCGACAAACTGAAGACATATTATAGTTGATCATGAGATGTTCGTTTTTATCTATGTGCTTCCCGTTAATTGAGAAGAGTGGTGGCCAACTGCTTTAATACCACCACTTCATGTAATCTCTTTCATCGGGATCATAGATGCAAATAAAGTTGATATTTATGAATAAACAAGTCATGAATTGACAGTTTCCTTTGAAACAATATTTTGAAATTTATAAGTCATACGTTGACGAAGTCCTTTTAGACGATATTTTTATATATGTACCGTCCCTTACGGATCCGAGGTGTTCCCAAACCCTGATCAGGTTGGCAAGGTCCACAGCGGCCGTGATGCACCGACAATAACTTGGGATGGAAAAACGAGAACCGAAAACCATCGCGTAATTCAGACGATATTGTACTTGGCCGTTGGAGCCAAATGAATATTTAAAATGCGCATACAAAAACAGTTTTAAAAAAGAACGCCAATATGGGAAGTAACGATACTTCAATTTTACAAAGTCAAAGATTGTTCAAAAAAGGAAATTGTTCAAAGATTATGAAAAGATGAAGAAAATACATAATAAAACTGGCATTCCGGCCCTTCAAACCTCGCCGGCGGGAGCTGAGGTCTGTTCAGCTCCGACCTCGGGTACATCTCGGCCTCGACAGCGGAATCAACTTGTTCGAAGTAGGGAACGGCGGCACCATCATGAACAAATGATTGAAAGTGCAGTCCTTCACTATTCAGAGTGATCCCGGTATTAAGGCATCGAACCTGTGCCAAGGAGTTGTTGAAAGAGTCCTCGACCACCGACAGCATCGCCTCCCGCAGCTCGGGCGCCTCCTTCTCCGCGCCTAAGAACCTGGACTCAGCTCTCTTAGCCTCCGCCTGGGCCCCCTTAAACATGGTTTTGACCTCGTTCAGGTTCTCAGTCATGAGGGCAGCTTTGGAAAGGGCCTGCTGAGTCTCAAAGCGGGCCGCCTAAAGATCACACTCGAACTCTACTCGGGCAAGCCTCAACTCTTCCATGGCTTTTTGAGTTTCGGTTCGAGCGGCGGCCAACCCTTCCTTAGCCTTCTGGGTCTTGGTGCGGGCGGCAGCTAACTCCTTCTAACTCTTGTTGTGTCTAGCCTTTAAAGTGACTAGACTGTCAACAAGAGAGGCAGTCTGGTAGGCATGCAGCTGCATCTGTTGGAGCTGCTAGATGTCATCTTCTGAAAGTCGAGTTGAGTCAGCGAAGCGCTTGGGAGCTCGGACAAAGGGAAAAAGCTCTTCAGTTCCCCTTTCCCATAAATGACCGAGCTCCAACTTCAGAGCTTCTGGGAGCACGGCCGTAGAGGGCTCTGGGGCTGGGGGATCAGTGGCCGGGGCAGCAGGAGGAGGGTTAACAACGGCCTCGGCAGGACGGGCAGGGATGGAAGCAGCTGGGGCCGAGGCAGCAGGTGCCATTGGCACAACGGCCGTTCCCGGGGCCGACTTTGTCACCTTCCTCTTCTTGAGTTTTGTGAAGAAGGGAGGAATTTCAGTGGCACCAGGTGCCGGCTTTGAGGCACCAGAAGTCTTGCGGGACCGAGATCTTAGGTCGCCGATTTGGTCTTCCATTTCGGTAGCTGCAAAACAAAGCGAACAATTAACACAAGAAATAGAAAAGCAATACAATATACTTCATAATTTAGACTAACATTCGTGAAGAGCAGGTGGAATGTCACAGAAACCCTGACTCTCGAAAAGCATCAATTTGGATGACCGAGTAGGCGTCCGCATTCGACAACCCCATCTCATCACGGTGGTAGAAAGTGGGTTGGAATTCATGATGGGCACGGGTCCAGTAAAAAGGAAACTTCCACTTTACCCCGGCAGACTCCGGCCTTTGGAGGAAAAAAGGTTTTTGGCCGGGTTTGGCACAAACTCGAAAATAATTGTTTTTGAACCTCTTAAAAGATTCAGTAAAAAGGGGAAAAACCTTGCGCTTAGGACGGCTCCTTAAGGAAGTCCATCCTTTCCGGTTAGAGGGCTCTCGGCCAATGCGGCCAGTATGAGCGGAAAAGTAATACATAAAAAAGGGGACCACGCACGGGATTCCCAAATTTATACACAGATCCTCGAAGGATTTTGTAAAGGCCCAACCATTTGGATGAATTTGGGAAGGAGCTAAAGACAGATGCTTTAGGAGCATCATCTCGAACTCGGAAAGTGGGAAGCGGACACCCAAGCGGGTGACCACGTCAGTACAGAAGAAGAAAAAGCTAGATTCGCCCTGTTCAGCACAAGAACAAATTGGCACATGTGGGCCAGGATGGCGAATTGAGAATCCTTCTTGATTCCCTATAGGGAGAGCGGCTATGCTCTCTGGACTCATAGAAGACGAGGTGTTAAGAACCTCATAAGTAACCCAGGGAAACTTGGCTATCAGGGCTGGAGAGGGGCTGTCGGTGTGGGAACCGGTTGACCGAGACTCTTCAACTATTTCCACAGAAGTGACATCCATGATGACCTACGACAAAATAAAGAAAGGAAATAATGATCAGTAAAGATACCTGGAAAACCGACGGCAAGACTTGAAGTATCAGCCAACGTCGGGGCATTAATACGTTCAGGCGGCACCTCGATTCTGGGCTGAGGCATTGATGGAATGACGACTATAGGGTTATGTCGATAAGCATCTAATACGTCGTCGGCTTGCTTGTCAAAACCCGAGCTAGCCAGGTACATGAACCTACCCATGCATCTCGGACATGGTTCAAACCGAGTCTCAGAAAAAGGCTCTAGGGGACGTGACTCTGAAGGAAGGACGGAAGGTCACAGAGGGACCCCTGGGCTCACTATTGGACCCCATACCAGAATTTGCTACAACTTTAGAAGAGGGGGGTTTTCTGGCCAATGGGTTTTTGGAGGGTTTTGAACCACCAGAAGGAGTTCGTAAGAAGCGTTTGGTTTTTTCTTCCTCTGAGAGGGGTTTGCCAAAAAACCAAAAGGCTGAATAAGGGGAAACTCTCTTAAGAATACGTGTCTTTTCCTCAGGGGTGAATCCCATTGCCACAAGATTATAAAGGGTTCAAAACTCAAGAGAAAAAGAACAGGGGATGAAGATGAACTGGAAAGAAATAGAAAAAAGAAGGAAAAACCCAGAAATAAAGAAGGAAGGCGAAACCCAGGAAAAGGGTTAAGAAGGGAGAAGTATAATCAAAATAAAGCAAAAGAACAATGTTGAAAATGGAAATGCAAAAATCACAAAAGAGAAGAAAGGTAAGGTACCTGGATAGAAGGACTCTAAAGAAGAAAGGCTGAAGCACCAAATACGAAGACAAAGAGTGGAAAAACTGGAACGAAGGTAGGCAGGAGGAGAGAAATGACTTATGGATTCTGGAAATAGTGGAAGAAATGACAAAAGCAAGGCCTATAAAGGTGGAAAGTAACCGTCGAAACCCATAATGTTGAAAAGGGTAATCGTCGAAATTTGAATCAATGTGAATAGGTAACTGACAAACGTGGCTTATCATTGGGGCAATAGCGACTAGTTTACTAAAAGGCAGGGGCAAAATGGACAATGGCTCAGGGTAGTCATGATTGGAACGTGCAAAGAAATGACAGAGCATTAAATGCCTGGGAGGCGCGTCGCTTCACATGTCCAAACGACAGCAAGAATACTTCATTGTCTTAAAGTTGAGGATCAAGAAAAGAAGTCAACTTTTGCGGAGAAAACGCTTCACTATCTTGGTCGGGAATCAGAAAAAGAGGTCGGCTCTTGAGGGAACGAGTGGCCATTGCGTCCGAGATCCATCGAAGTAGCAAACGCAAGACGAAAAAGACATCAGTCTCGAAAACTTAATGACAAGGCCGACTTGTCCGAGATAATCGTCCTGGTCATGTTCCTACATCTCGAGATAAAGAATCACCCCGGTCATCTAGACTACTCAATAACCGGGATGAGGGGCAACTGTTACGGATAACTAATATTGGGCCAAAGGCCAAGAAGCCCAATACAGTCAGCATAACGGTATTTATGTCAAAATTTAGGGAAATCAAGTCCTAAATAATCACCCGAATCAAGAGAAATAATGAGCAATATTTACGTGGAAAATATTGAAGATATTTGTTCATCTTATTGAAGATTATGACCAAGAATTGACAGGAATTTCCTTTATTTTGCACAGATCAGTAAGAATAAATAGAGGTATCACCAAAGGTGCAAGGTACATACATTCTGACTCTCTCTTCTCCATTCACACAGCATACATTGCACGCCACTTGTATTGTGTAGTCCTGTTGTGATCTTCTTTTTCCTTTGGATATTTTAAACACCATAAGCATCTAGAGAGAGAGAGTTTGATCCTACATCAATCATCCAGTGTTGTTGTTGGACATCTGTTCTTGAAGAACGGAACAACTATCATATATATCAACCAAAATATATTTTAATACGCGTGTGTTTCATTTCACCGTTAATTATTAACTGACTATATGATGCTATAATTTGGGGTATGACTATGCGTTATTAGTGTATATGGGATTGAAGTATTTAATTGGTAGTTATCTAGAATGAAGTTTTATAATTATGTATGAATTAGTATCATCTTTTCAGAAGTGGTGACAATGTATATTTTATTTTGAGAATTGAATATACATGAGATCCGTCCATCTAGGATGGGGAAGAGACATAAGATACCTCTATCTGGGATGATAAAAAGATATGAGATATTTTCATTTGGGATGAGGAAAAGATAATATATACATCCATCTGAGACGAGGAAGAGATTCTGGATACATCCATCTATGATGAGAGAAAAAGTGGGACGTCATTGCATAGATATAAGCTCATAGAAACTTTGAAGAATCTGATATCCATACTGATTCTGAGAACCCAATAGTTGAGTCTAGTGATTCTGGGGGTCACTGAGTTGTAGTGTGATATTTGTTTGTTTGTTTAAGAATCGAATGTAGTGAAGTGTTAGTGTTTATTTACTGGAGTGTTATTTTAGTGTCTAAATATTTTGTGGTTGCTTATAAGTATGTATGTGTGTGTGTGTGTGTGTGTGTATATATATATATATATATAATTTTATGGATATCATGGTTGCATTTTTTGGTTACTGCATGATGTGTTGCAAACACATCTTAGTTTTAGGCTAGTTTTAGGTTATAATTTAGTTAAATAGTTAAGAAAATAGAATAGAATAAGCTTAATTGTCATTTATGTTTAATTTTATCTCAATTCAATAATAAGTTGTGATTTCAGGGCAAAAAGAGGAGATTCAAGCCAAAAAGAAGAAGAAAAGCCAGTTGAAAGTCTCGCGTGATCCGCGCCACAAGTTAAATATCAAGTCTTCAACACGAACAACCCACGCGAGTCGCGCCAATACCCGCGCGGCCAGCGCCAATTGCTCAAGACAGGCTTCCAACTCGAAGAATCCACGATACCAGCGTGGAGTTTCACGCTATCAGCGCCGTCCATTTGAAAGGCCCACGCGATCAGCGCGGGACTCCGCGCCATCAGTGCCGTGAAGATTTCTTTCCTGATTTAAATTGATCTGTTTCGAGATTTGGCACAGGAAAAGGCTTTGTTACTCCAATTAAACTCATCTATAAATACAAGGCCTCTGGGACTGAAGAAAAGATACTGGGAATCACTGAACATCATATTTTATCATTCTAAACCCTTGGAAATCAAGAATCAAGGCTAGGATTGCAGCAGAATCATGTATTCAATGACAGCTTTTGTGTTCTTGAAGCCTATGTCAGGCTAAATCTTGTATTGTGGTTAGGCCAAGAACCGATGTGAACTCCTCTTTAACTTGACTGGTATTGAATGAGATTGTTATAATTATTTTATTCTATTTTGTTCTTTATTGTTCTATTCTTATTTAGAATTGGTCATTCTATGTAAGTGCTGAGAGTTAAGATTTGCAATAGGGATGTTGGGGTTTTAATTTCTGACTTGATTAGAATAACAATTGTTCATTGCCTAGGGATAGGGATGCATAACTGCAGAACTATATAATAAATTCTTTCAATTGCTTAACTTGATAGAATTCACTAAGGGATTAGGTTTTTGATTCAGGTTAAAGGGTTAATTCACTAAGGGGTTAGGGGTTAACTAAATTAGGAAAGATTTATTCTCTGAGTAATTAGAATCAATTAAAATGGATAACCAGTTAAGTGAAAGAGGTAGGGATCAAAGGGGGTTGTGCCTGACCACAATTATTCATTCCATTGGTAACAACTCAAACTATTTTACTGCATTTATATCTTTAAATTCTGTCTTTACTTTCAACACTCAACACACAACAAATTCTTCAAAAACAATTTCTTTTTCCTTTCCAATCGCTGAGACCTAGAATTACTGTGAATTTCATTTCAATCCCTGTGGAGACGATACTCTACTTACCCACTTTATTACTTGAAATGAGCGGTGCACTTGCCATGTGCGATTTGCAACACTGCACTCGTTAAGAACAATACTATTTGTGAACTCTTTTAAAATTTATTTTATTCATTGGGATTATTATCTCATTAAAAGTATTATTTTCAAGAAGAAACTTTTGAGACGGGAAAGAATTGAAGACTTAGTTTATTATTAGTTAAACTTTGTAGATGTCAATACTTGAGAATAAAGTTATTTAGTTATCTAAGGACTAATTTATTATAATACTTGACATATTTTGAACAACTGAAATTTTAAATTCTCATTTTATAGACATTTTAAAGTATGTTTTTGATGGATTGTTAAGGGCATTACAAATGCATTGATCCTATAGATATATTAGTTGATCATGAATGGGCCAATGGCAAAATTTGCTCGGAACAAAAGAGATTAAGGAAATTTAAAGCGGAAAGGTGATAAGGATGATCAACCACCAAAACTTCAACACTATTGCCCCAAGAGTTGGTTTTTGGAGACTTCAACACCATTGCATAATGCTTTTCCAAAGAAGGCTTGACTTTTTTGGCTAGAAAGAAGTATGTCATATTAATAAATATGGTAACTGAAGTTAAACCTCAGAAAACTCCCCTGATCATTTTCTCTGATGAAGATTATCAAGGCATATGTCCACATGAAGACGATTTATTTGTCATCTCGACAATCTTGATGGGTTTCAACGTGAAACACGTCTTGGCACGTGAAACACGTCTTGGCAGATTAGGGAAGTTTGATTGATGATATATACTAGGACACTTTTATAGGATTGAACATATCAAAGGATTTGTTACAACCTCACTCAGGTTTTATGATCGATTTTGCAGGTCAACAAATTGAAGTTTGAGGACATGTTGAGTTGGAAACCACATTCGATGAAGCAAGCCAAAAGAAAATGCTAACAATCAAATACTCAGTAGTGAATGCATAATTCACTTATAATGTGCTGCTCAGGTGACCTTCTTTGAATTTCTTGATGGTAATTGATTCTACGACTCACTCAAAGGTAAAATACCCTCTAGACAATGGGATTTCAGTTGAACCATATGTGTTGATTGGCAATTGGCACACAAATGTTACAAGGAAAGTATGAGGAATTGGAGAAGGATGTACAAGATTAAATCTGTTCATGAACTCAATGTGTTGGATTTGGAATTGAGAAGGGAACTTGAAGATTGGAGACCGACCCCAACAGAAGATTTGAAGGATGTCTTGATTCTGGAAAGAAAGATGGTCTAAATATGCTCAAACCACTACTACATGCGACTAAATCCACTACGGTTCTAGGGGCATAACAACGACGGTCCTATGACTGATGTCGATATAGACGTCGTTGATATAGAAGCATTTCAAATACGGTCTCAAAATCGTCTTGGATTAAGCCAAATCCACTACGGTTCTGTCTTAAGAATCGACTTAGATTAAGCTATTTCCACTACGGTTCTGTAGAGAGAACTGACTTTGATTTAGCCATTTCCACTACGGTTCTGTAGAGAGAACTGACTTTGATTTAGCCATTTCCACTACGGTTCTATTTCTAACCGACTTTGATTTACTCAATTCCACTACGGTTATATACTGAACCGACTTTGATTTACTCAATTCCACTACGGTTCCCCGACATGAACCGACTTTGATTAACCAATTCCACTACGGTTCCATACTCTGAACCGACTTAGATTTGGCCATTTCAAATACAGTTTGTCCAACCGTGTTTGAATAAGCTTTTTTTCGTATATATTTTTTTGAAAATCAACAAACACCATGACAAATGGCAACAAAATTGTCAAATTTTTTCCATTAAAATAGTACAATACACATTATTAATAAAAAATAAAAAACTCATTTAATTAGTCTAAATTAAAATAAAAAACTTCTATATTATTAGTACTTACAACTTTCCCACATCTGTTGACTCATTTCACAGAACAACATTCATGTTACATAAATCTTTCATTGATCATTACATTTGAAAGTCCAACCAGCAAAATCAGTCTCTGAAAATAAAGAGGAAGGAGTTGCTTTGAAGAATGCTAGGGGAACCTGCTTTACCCTCCGCGATATCTGCAATGGTGCAAGTGTCACCAGACAATACAAGACAATGAGCAGTATGCACATATTTCTCTACTTCCTCTTATAATTCAAACAACATAAGCACATGGGGCAAGTTGTCACCAGACAATACAAGAAAATGAGCAGTATGCACATCTTTCTCTACTTCCTCTTATAATTCAAACAACATAAGCACATCATGAGAAGCGAAGAAAAATAGAGCGATTGTTATATCACCTCTGCTCCAAGGATTGTTGCATATGAACCAGCACTAAAATCACCAACATTAACTTCAGTTGTTTTGGCCCTGACTGTCAAATCATTCCCAAGAGACAAAGCAAATCTAAAAGCACAAGCAAAGTACGAAACATTTAAGGGAGTATGTCAAATTCCAAATATGACATTTGAAATCAAATTGGGGAAAGAAGAAAAGAAAACTAGGAATAAAGCAACAATTTCAAAACACTTGCCGTGAGGCAGGAGGACAGTAGTGGTGAAGAATAGTATCAATTTCCCAAAGAGAACTCCCTGCTCCAAGAGATCTTCATCAGCAAAAGAAATATAGAAGGCCAGGAAAAAAATGTAACTCTACCACCAAGAAAGAGTTGACCACTTCACTTTATTTCCTTAAAGACTTGGAATCAACAATACATAACGAAGATACTTACTCATAGCACCTGACTTCTTAGGATCAGTTTCACTATTGTTAAAATGGTCAATGCCTGATTTCTGGCTGGGCATGGCAGTCTTTGTATTATCCGAGTTAGTAGCCATTCCTTCATCTGTTCTATGATTCCCTTTCCCTTCGTCAACACCATCTTCCTACTCATATATCAGAAATTACAAGTTCAATCAAGATGTAATATTTTAACATCCTTAGTAAACATCTCCAGTACTGAAGTGCAATCAAGAAACCAATTGTTGGTTTAAGCACTATACAAAACAAAAAACAGATTAAAGAAAATTGTATTTACCCGGTGCACCAAACAATTAATTGAAGGATGTCTACGCAGAAGATTGTGTATCAGAGCTGTAATAACTAATGCACCTGAAGGAGGAACTGAAAGCAACAACCTACTCAATTTTTTTGCAAAGGAAGCAGCCAGGTAAGCCGGAAGAAGAGGTGACTTGAGGCAAGAATCAAGAAGCTGCAATTGGGAAATTGCATATTGTCATTTGTCCGAAAGCAGCACATGCACAGGATTTACATACAACAAAATCTTTCTTATCATTCACTTGTTCTCTACAAATTTGGCTAGCCAACTAACATAATCTCCATTATCCAAATTGCCAAGCATAAAAAATTTACAAAAAAAAATTAACAATTTAATAGATCATTAATATGTCCTTCATACAGTTGAACAGAAAGCATTCTTTTTTAATTCAAAATTCCAATTTTGTTATTTTTACTTGTCATAAGTGAAAAAATAATTAACAAAGATTCACCTGGAAAAACCTTGCTCGATGTTTTGCCATGAAGAAAGATGGAACTAAGAGGGCATATAGTTTGTCATAGAAATTTGAGTATTCCAATCCATACTGGGTCATTAGGACAAAAAGGCTGCTAAGAGCCATGACACTAACTATACCACCAACATCATATGATCTTGTTAAGAAATCGCTGCACACAATAAAGTAACATGATGTCAGATTCAACATCTAGTTATCGTAATAAATTGCCAACTTTGTGGAACATAGATGTTTACCATAACATGATGGGATTAGATAGATGAGGAATAACTGCTTTGTGAAGACAAATAAGAACCTGGTAATAAAAAAATCACAGCTCAGGAAATCGAAAGGGAAAAAAAACTAATGAAGAACAGAAGTATATAATAATGTCGTTGCATAAAATATAAAACAAAGGCATAAAAAAGAATGCCACATATACAATCACCACAATAATAATTACCATTCACCTTCATATTTTGCATACCTAAAATGAAATCAAACAAAGTGAAATAGATTAGGTAAGTAATATATCATACGATATGATTACCCGGGTAAAAAGTATCTGAGATCTGATTCACAAATAAAATATCTTCAACCAAAAATTGTATTATCCAAAGATTGATTATTTAGTCATCTGATTACTATCCTCTCTTATGTAAGATTTTCATGTTTTAAATTAGAATAAGAAAATGGCACTGATAACAGACAAACTACTGACATCTGAGGCTATTCAGGTTTGTAAATGTCACCACTTCTTCCAACCAGAAAAATGTAGACCCTCATATCCTTCACGACAGCAATGTACCTTTTGTGAAGATCGAAAATCAATATGAAAACCAAAGTTGTATTCTAAAGTTTGTATAGAACAGCTTTTATGTATAAAGGACCAATTGCCCATATAGGCAGTTAGATTTTTCTTCATGGTTCCCTTTGGTTTACATTTTCATCTCTTTTTCCAAATTATGCATATTGCATATTAATCCTAACAGTAACACAGACCACACATACACATGTGCACATAAGCAAGCAGGTAGACATGGAAAAAACTTATGAGCATACACAGATGTTCATGCAAGGTCCTGAAATGTATGGACTACTATTGGAAATGGATTGGACCTAACTTACTCCCCAAAACTAGCTCAAAGAATGAGGAATACCCAAGTCATATGAGGAGTATCCTGGCCATATTCCTAACAAATATGGAACATATTAACACAATCCCCTCATGCCCAAGACTGAATATCTAGAGAGTGAAGTTTGTAAAATTGGACATTTGCAAGTGACCCGATATCATGACTGGGTGGGTAGGCTAATCCATATTAGAAATGGACTGGTCCTAACTCACTTCTAAATGCTAGCTCAAAAAAGGAGGATTACCCAAGTCTTAACATAGAGTATTGTAGCCATATTCTTAGCCAATGTGGGACATCTTAATCCAACCACCTCATGCCCAAGACTTGACTAGACTTCAAATGCATGAAATTTACAAGAATGGACATCTCCAAGTGACCCAATATGAAAAGTAGATAGGCTGTGATGCCATTACCATATAAGAAAGGACTAGGCCCATCTTAAAAGCTAGCTCAAAGGAGGAGGATGTCTTATAAGAAGTATTCTAACCATATTCCTAGCCAATTTTGGACATATAAAGTATAAATAGAGTCAAATAATCAAACTTACATCCAAATAAAGGTATTCTTTTATAATTAAGTTTGTTCCTTCTATATGCTCCTAGTGCCCATCCCATATATGAAGAAGTACTGAAGTAGTTACCTTCATTAAACTTGAAGGCCTTTTTTGAGTATAGAGATAACAACAACAAGTTATTATCATTCCAATGCATGATTACTATAATTTATAATTAGGCAGTTTATTTAACATCACCCATGATATATATAGCTGATTAAGAATCTTACTGCAGCCAATGATTTTTGTGAACAGAAGACTATTTAAGCTTCATAGATTAATAAAGGTTCTGAATGAAAAACAAAAGGCCACAAGCTGAATTAATCTGTTCTTTCGTAGAAAACAAAAAAGTTGATGAACTGATGACTAGGAATTTGATAGAAACTTGGTAGTTGGTATCTTTACTAGAAACAAGAAAGGCGATAATTCCCTCTCGCAAATGACAAGTGGTCCTCTCTCTTAAGCTTTCTTCTTATTTATAGGTAACATGACTTATTTCTTTGACCAACTAACCTAACCAGTTAACTGTTGTAACTACCTAACTAATGGGTATCTATCAGACTTCTAGCTAGCAGAGATTGAAGATTATAATGACAGTGAAAGTGGAGGGAATTAAGGACACAGTAAGTACAGAAACCATCTTAACTCCAGAAAAAACAATAATATCCAGATTTCTGAACCACAACCTCTATTCATTAAAGAAACTTACTGGCATGCCTATCAATATTTATTTCTTTTACAAAAAGAAACAGAAAA
Source organism: Glycine tomentella (assembly GCA_007407185.1). NCBI lineage: Eukaryota > Viridiplantae > Streptophyta > Magnoliopsida > Fabales > Fabaceae > Glycine > Glycine tomentella. The sequence continues at coordinate 124,979 of PYAF01005743.1, forward strand.
TTGAGCAGGATGTCCTCAATTGAGGACTAATATAAAAAGGTTTTATCATCTCTCCTGTATGATACAGGAGAGGGCTGTATGCATGGTCAGATATATTTACACATAAAGTAAGGACCCAATATTTAAAGGGAAGGGCAACCAATATTCTCAAGGCATGGTAAGAAAAGGTTACCACTTACCACACCACCGTATTTACAATTATTATGATCATTGTTAAAACCACAATGTTACTTTCAGGAACATAGGAACCTACGACTTTTAAACCATTGCTTGCTCATGTAAGATCAGAGATTGGTAGGATCTTTGTGAGATTGTCGGGTAGACATGCAGAATCAAGGGATTGCTGCTTCTCAATGATTTTCAGATCCATTAACACAAAGATCGGGTTTTACAACCCAGCCCAGAATGGTTCCTTTAAAAAAAATAGCCTTAATCATTTGTCTCTGCACGTGAAACACCATCCAAATGCAGCTATCCCTCTTTTTGAAATTCTCTCCCATTTCGATCTAATTTCAAGTTCAACTTGGGTGCCAAGAACTTTGTTCTTCTCTTCAGAATATTATTGAAGAACAAAACAGAAAATAAGATGGAAACTGGAGAGAGAAAACCGAAAGAATAGAACTGAATTATTGAAGATTGAAGCACAGAAAATGGAGAATAGAAACCCCCCCCCAAGGATATCCCTTTCAAAAAGGATCTCTCCTTTCTCACTAACACAAACTATCAAATTCACAGAAAGCCCTTCAATGTAATTTCCCTTATTTATAACCAATCTCTTCTAAGATTTTCTTGGCCTCATAGTGGTTTTTTGGTAACTTGTTGCCTTTAGGAAGCATCTTCTTCAATAAGACAAGCAAGTCATTGAAGCTCTTGTCACTCCACCCATATCTTGCCTTCAAGTTGACCAAAGCTAACACCGCGAACAGCCGTGTGAAGCTTTTGCAATCAGCATACAATTCAATGGTTGAATCAGTTTCTAATTTCTCATACATTGGTGCATGTGCTGCTCTAAAACAGTCTTGGCCAAGATCGCATATCATATCTTCTATGTGATCTCCGCTATCCATCCCCACAGCCGGAGTCCTTGACGATGTTGGAACATCTGCCGGTTGACCATGCCATATCCATTTAACATACGACTGAATGATCCCATGACATATAAGATGTGATCGGATGTCATCTACGGTATGTCGTCTCCCATTGCAACAATTGACACACGGACAGAAAAATTTCCCACCCACACTTGGTGCATTAAGTTCGGTAAACTTAAGGAACTGTTCTACCCCAGTAGCATATTCATCACTAATGCGTGATGCTTTCATCCAACTACGAGCCATGACCTTTAATAAAATGGGATTATGATATTGGCAACTAGATATGAATAAATATGTGTACTAACAACCTAAAAGGTGTGGCCCTATCCCATTCAGGAAGTTATATTGTATACATGAATCCCGAATGTCACAGTTAAGTATGGTATGTTACAATTTAATGAAATTTCGGCAGCATTTCGCATTGGTCTCCAAGTACACGAGATGAAAGCAGTGAGTTTAACTCACCCCAATTAAGTATGCACTCGGAGAACAACGCAAAATACATTAAACTGAAATTTCATTAAATTAAACAAAGCATACTTAACTTTGACAGCCCAGGATTCATGTATACAATATAAAACTTCCCAAACTGTCCAAACGGACAATTCAAGTTTCAATTCAATGATTAATCCAAACTATCCGTATTAATCACTGGATTGAAGCAAGAACGG
>PYAF01005743.1:129864-142798 GCA_007407185.1 Glycine tomentella
TCATTTTCCCCTATTAACATTATATAATCCAGGCAGCAACTTGCTTTTAAGGACCTTCTCTTGGTCAAATAGAATAGAAGAAAGAGCACTAGTTAAACCATGGTATAATTGGTATTACACGCATAATCTAAGCCCTTAATCAAACTGACTATTCTCATTTACATTCACATTTGACAAAGTCTAAAACCATTCAAAACTTAAAGGATAAGAAATCAACAAAGTGAGGGAGCTCTGTTGAAGTCATTTTTTTAGCACCTTCACAAGCATAACACTAGAACCTATTCCAAGAGTAAACACAAATGTAACTAAGCAAGACGACAGAATGAAGATTACAGTGACTACTAACGGCTCTAGTTACATGTGAGGACCAAACCGTACACAAAGAAGCATCGAAAGCCTAAAGACACCCAAAGAAGCTTCAAATCAGATGGAGGAATTAAAACATACCTTTATCAGAAAATGGAGCAGGAGCACCGACCACCGTACGGCCGCGGAAGACAACCACCAACGGCGGAAGAAGCACGACCACCCACGTACAACGGCACTGCAGAACCCGGAATCGGAAGAACAACGTGCACAGACCCACCAACGGCGCGGAAGAACCAGCGGCACGGAACGACGGCAGAACCACGGCGGCGGCGTGTGGTTTCGCTTCAGGCTGAGCAAGACTCCCAATTTCTACTCCTCCGCTAGGTCAAGCTGTGTGTGTGCAGTGAAGACCCCCGTGGGTTTTTGGTTCCTAATGAAACTCCTGTGAAACGCAGCGTTTTGGGATCTCTTAATCCACTACGGTTATTTTTTAAAACCATGTTTGAAAAAAGCAATTCCACTACGGCCCTTTGAGAACCGACTTTGAAATCCAACTAAACGACGACGGGCTTACATGAACCGACTTCGAAATGGGTTGCCTTCCAACTAAACGACGACGGGCTAAAAAGAACCGACTTCGATATGATTACCTTCCTATTTCCACTACGATTTTCTAAAAATCGACTTCGAAAAGTGGCCTTTTATTTACAAAAATGCCACCGTGCACCTAACCACGGCGCGTCTTAAGGAACCGTCTTAAAATGGCCGTCGTGGTAGCCTACATTTGTAGTAGTGAACTTACCCAAGAAGTGAAATTGAAGCTGTTTTCAACGTTGAAAAAAACACTGCAGTTTTCGCATGGAGTTCAGTTGTCATGCCTGGGATCGATCTTGATTTCATATGCCATCGTTTAGCTTTGGACCTAAAAGCAAAGCCGATTACACTAAAAATAAGGAAGTTCAGAGAAGAGAAGAGGAAGGCTATTGTGGAAGAGTCTAAGAAGTTACTGAAAGCTGGTCATGTCAAGGAGATATAATAACCGACCTGGTTGGTTAATGTAGTCGTGGTTAAAAAGGCCAACAAAAAGTGGCACATGTGTACCAACTTTACCGATCTCAACAAAACATGCCCCAAGGATTCATATCATTTTCCAAATATTGACTGCCTAGTTGATGGGGTATCAGGATATCAACTTTTGAGCTTCATGGACACATACTCGGGTTACAACCAAATCTGGATCCTTGGATGCATCCCTAGAACGAGGACAAGGTTGCTTTTATAGATGATCAAGCCAATTACTATTATAAAGTCATGTTGTTCGGTCTAAAATGCCAGTGCAACATACTAGAGGCTCATGGACAGGGTTTCATACTTGAAGGAACGTGGAGGTTTACATTAACGATAGTGGTGAAATCAACTTTGGAAAACATGCATGGAGTCGATTTACTAGAAGTCTTTGATACGATCAACAGGTAACAGTTGAAGTTGAACTCGAAGAAATGCTCCTTTGACATTCAAGCAAGAGAAGTTCCTCGATTTCATGCTTTCACATAGAGGGATCAAGGCTAACCTAGATAAATGTGCTGCGATCGTTGATATCTGGTGAAAAATCCTTTACTTTTTTCAAATGTTTAAGAAAGAATAGAATTTTGCATGGTCAGAAGAATGTGAAAAAGCTTTTTGTCAATTGACAAAAAATTTTGGCAAGCCCTTTGACCTTGACAAAATCCACCTAAAGGTTACCCCTTAGTATATATTTAGCAATGACTAATCGTGTGATTAGTTCAATCCTAGTTCAAGAGACAAATAAGGCCTAAATGTCAATAAACTTTGTGAGTAAGGTTTTAAGGAGAGGAAACTATATATAAAAGATTAGAGAAAAACTTTATTTAATGGTATTGGTCACAGCTCGAAAACTAAGGCACTACTTCCAAAGTCACCAGATCATTGTGAGAATCGATCATCCTATTTGGCAAATCCTTCAAAAATCTGATTTGGATGGTGGGATGGTGAAATGGTTGTTGGAGCTTTCAAAGTATGGAATATTATATGAATCCAGAGGATGATCAAATCATAGGTAATGACCGACTTTCTGGTGGAATTAACACCCTCGGAAGGGGCAGTACCCGAGATGTCCGGATGGGTATTATCAGCATGGGTCTTAATGGTTGACGGTGCCTCAAATTGGACTGGATGTAGTGTGGGTATCCTTCTGGAAAGCCCTGATGGAGTGCTGGTTGAGAAGTCTTTAAAATTTTATTTCAATGCCAGCAACAAGTGCAAGTGATGAAGATGAGGATGTAATGCTTGACTTTGCAACTGAATATGATGACATTTAAATGCTTTTAATGTTTTCTATTGAATTTGTTAATTCACTTTAGCCTTTAAGTCTTAGAGGCTTAAACTTTTTTTTTTAAATTTGATTTCCTTAATTGTTTGTTGTTTTGGATATGCAAACAATGACTATATTTCTATTTTGAACGTAGTGATGTGCTGTTGTGTAGCTTTTACTATTTTGGGAAACTTCCACAACTACAAAAATAAGATTTAACATCGTTACATTAACATCGATTTTTATGAAAATCGATGATACAAAATGCGCAGTGGTATATTTGTAAATAAAATTCCATCATTAACATCGATTTTCAAAAAAACCGATGTTGTGTGTGCTCAATTAACATCGGTTTTTTAAAAAACCGATGTTGTATATGCTCAGCTAACATCGGTTTTTTAAAAGTCGATGTTGTGTGTGGTTAGTTAACATCGATTTTTTATTAACAGATGTTGAAATCAAAGCTTAGCCCTTCAGCACTTCCTTTTCTTATTTGTTTATTTAAGTGAAATGTGCAACAAAACCTACATCCACTCAAATTATAAGAGAAAAATGGACTAGCGACGAACTCAAAAGGCACTAATCATCGAGATCTTCTCCAGCGTGGGGAAGTCGAAGCTATCCATCACCATGGCGTCGATGTTCATGACATCGTGGAACCTCCTCGACAGGCGTCGGATCTGGAAGCAGGGCGTGGCGTCGGTGGCATCGGGGGAGAACATGTTGCCGATGAGGAAGCGTATGATTCCAACGAGGTGGTCGCGGAAGGTGTCGCTTGTGAGGCCGACGAGAAAGTCCCTTGTGAGGCCAAAGAGGAACTTCTCGTTCCAGGTACGGTTGTGGTCATCGAGCTTGTAGATGTGTGTTCGGAGCTTGGTGGCGGGCGATCCACGTGATGCCATGCCTCGGTCTCCTCCCACCACTCCTACAGCTATCCATTCCCCCCCTCATATTCACTCCTTAGGTATGTTATCTATTTCATTCAATGTTGCACCACCCTCACACACTGCACACTACCTGTTTGATGAAAATCCCCATCACCTCATATTTGTTTTCACAGTAATTTACACATAATCACTCAAAATTTGGTAGTGCTTTCAAAACTATGCATTTTTTTTACCATGTTAATAATATTTTTGGTGATGTTAATGCTCTTTGAGTTTCTAGCACCATGTTTCTATTTGCTACCCACCATGGAGCAGTGGAGGGGCCATGTTTATGGGCTAAGTTAAGATGTTAGAGAACTTTGTGTGGTGAAAAATGAACTCAACTTTCATTCATAAGAGGAATTTAGAGCACTTTTCTTAAGTGAGAAAATATTACATTGAATCTAAATATATTTGTATTTTAAAATAAAAAACAATGAAACGAGTGTTAACAAAACTGTGATTTAGAGCTTATTATTTAGGAACTGTGAACTTACCAATTGTATTCGATTAAACCTGGTAATTGTGTGCCATTTTAATTTTATAAGGGGTCAACAGTGACTCATCATGATCTTGGCAAATGGTCTTAAGTTGATGCCCTCCTGATGAGCCATCCTTATTGAAAGGAAAACACCATTTGATAGAGTTATTGCTTGTTGAAAGTATCTTGTTGTTTTATTTTGCCTAGTTCCTTTTGCCATTTTTTTTGCTTGTCCAAGAAACCTGGTTGTTTCTCTTTTTTCTCAACTGTCCATCAGTCTATGTGGTTATGACATAATTTTGCAAAATGCATGGAAAGTTGGTAGGGATGCAATTGAGGCAGACACTAATATGGTTCCTGTAATGACAATCTTGATTTTGAAACCAGTGATGACAATCTTGATCTTCAAGAAGTTATTTCTAAAGGCTCGTTAGATTTTGATGAATGGACTTTACTGATTTCAGAGATTGAGAAACTATATCCTGTAAGTTTGATTACAGTAACTGAAAATGGTATTTGATTTTCTTTCATTTTTTTAAGTTATTGACAAGATCAACATAACAAACTTATGTTTGGTATGCAGTGTATGACTATGTCTTAATTTAATTTTAATCTCATTTAATTTAACTAGATACATTGACTAATTAAACTATTGCCTTTGTTGATTGTCTAAAGTTGGATGATTTCATGTATCTTATCTAGCTCTGGTTTGTGTCATGAACAGAATAATATCATCATTTCTTATTCTTCTTTTTACTTGCTTTCTCTATATCCTCTCTTGATAATTTCATTTTGCATGTGTGAGAATTTATACTAATATGTTTATTTATTGATTTATTTATTTTCCTTTCTTTATTGAAATATCATTACATATGTGATTACTGTGAAAGATGGTCTAGCTGTAATGTCGTACATTGTGATGAATGTTTCTTGTTTGCATCTTAGTATTGGTTCATTGTTGTTATGGGATTTATGGGTACAACAAAGCTTGAATATCAATAAGATCTTTGGGCCAATTTCTACAGGATGATGCAAAGAAAATATGTTTGGTTTATAACCATTTCTTATCCAATGATATTGTATTGAGTATGAATAATAATGAAAGTTTGTCTATGTATGTATCATTTTGATTACCTACCACTTGCTCCATAATTACTAAAACCATACTAGCATTAATATGGTTCTAAAGAGTACTCTAGATTTCCACCCAGAGCTGATATGATTAACTACAAAAAATTTAGAATAAGTTAGAAAAATCCTAAATATGAGAAGTCTATACGCTTAAACATGAACATATTTTCAATTTCACCAATATATAAGATTAACCATAGGTTACATGACATAGATTTTTGGAGGAATGATAAACTTGGTTATGTCCATATACTAACTGAGAATTTTGTTATACCCAAATTTTGACTATATGGAAAAGATTTAAACATTTTATGTTAATGAGTTATTGGACTAAGGAAGAAGATTCTTGTGTGTTAGATCATGGTGTATCTTAATTTTATGCATCTGTTTTAGGTCCATGTATAGAATTCCTAATCTTGTCTGGAAGAGTCTCCTAACATAAAAACAAAACTTGTCCTTAAATGAAGTTAAGAAACTTTATAGCAATAATATTTTATACTTGCACTTGTTTTCCTACTCTATAAGGATAAATTAGTATTAACTAATGTGGTTAACATTTTCATGTGTTTAACATTTTCATTTTCTTGTTTCAAACAGCAATAGAAGAGCTTCATCAATTTCTAGAATTTCAATTGCCCTGACAATGGGCCCCAATGTATGGTGATCTGCCTCTTGGATATAGGTAATAAATCCACATTTCCGTCATATCGTTTTCAAGGCCCATTGCACAATTGACCCACATATATTTTTACTACATAAAAGTATAATTATAAAGAATAAATGATATACTATAAAAAAAATAAGAAAAAATAAGCAATACACATATGATGAGTATAATTGTATAAAGCTTTGTTTTTTACTTTATAAAAAAAGTATAAAACTTTTTATGTTATTGTCAAATTACAAATGCTAATATATAATAAATTTGTTAATTTTTATAATAATATTTTTTAGAATAACTTTTAATCAATTAATAATATAATTTTTTACAATAACTGTATATATATATATATATATATATATATATATGTCTATTAAACATAATTATATTTTGACTTTTATACTAAGTTTGATGTTCTTTTAAATTATGAGTAAAAACTTTAGAAATGGATTTTATACAGCATAGATGTAAAAAAACATAGATTCTTCACTAACATTTTGAGAAAACACCAAATTAACCACTAAAGTTACGTTATTTGATAAGGTTATCAAATTCTTCACTAACATTTTGATTAATTATTACATGTAGGGAAGTTGTCAAATTCGTGGCCACATTTCATGACCCTTGTTTACAATATCATTGACTTGCCTTTCAAAAAAAAAAGTCCATTCATCTACTTTTGTGGTTTAATATGAGTCTGTTTCAGTCTCAAATTTATCTATCTAATGGTTTGTCTGACTCATCTATGTATTCTTCTCTATATCATTTGAATTGTTATTATGTTATAAACCTAAAGGAGACTTGATCAAATAAATTGTATTTTTATCAAGTGTTGTATATTAAATATTGATATAAGAAAATTCCAATAATATTGTTATTAGAAGTGCATTAAAATTTTTGTTTAATCTTTTAATGTGGCTTTTAAAATTACAGGGAAAAAATAAAGAGTACATGTCATATTTTTTTTTAAAAAAAATTACATTCTACGTCGGTTATGTAATAAATGATGTAGAAAATGACTATATAACATTAGTTTTTATAGAAAATCGATATGGTAAAAAATCGATGTTGTTTTAAAATTTTACATCGATTTTTATAAAAATCGATGTTGTTTTCATAATTCAACATCGGTTTTTATAAAAAAAAACGATGTTGATTTTACATATTTTACATTTTTTTCCGTTAATTTCTTATTAGACAACATCCAATTTTTTAAAAAACCGAAGTTGTGTAGTTATGTTAACATCGGTTTTCAAAAGCCAATGTTAACTTTGATACTTTCAACATCGGTAGTTTCAACATCAGTTAAAAACCGATGTTAAAAGTCCAAAAAAACCGATGTAGAAAGCCTTTTTTCTAGTAGTGTTTGTTATGAATCTTATTATCTTAATTCTGAATGTGTTTAATTTTAGGTGTTTTTCTTTATTTTTCAGCATATATATTATATTATATAGATCTTGTAATACTTAGGGATCTAAATAGCAGTTATCGTTATATCGGTATAGCATTTTCGGAGGGCCGCCCCTATCTGCTATTAATTACTATGGTTGTGACATATATACACCAAAATAGGTTACACATGTGGTTTTGTCTAAGAATAGATTATATATAGCCTATCATCTAAAGAACAGATAGATGTTGCAGTTATAAATAATTGGAAAAGTAAAATTTATACCAGGCATTTATCCTGATAATATGCTCCAAACTTGTGTCAACATCCATATTTAAGGATCCTTGTGCGCGAGTTACGGTATTTCTTAGCCTGGCCAATGTTCATTATAAAAATCACAAACACAAACTCGGGAGACAACCAACAGTTAAGGACAATTACCTTATTACAAGATTCATAACATTGTTTAAATCATGTATTCTTCAAATAATAAAGTGTTAAGGAACTACAAAAGAAGTCGCATAAAATTTATAATATATTTATTCATCAATTGCAAGTAAGGTCGTATAAACTATAATAAAAATATAAATAAACTAAAAAAGTAACTTAATTTTTTTATGAAATCTTAATTATCAAAGAGAGAGATGGACATCAGTTATTAAATGATATAAGAGTAGTAACTCACCACAGTACTGAAAGCGATATGTAGCATATCCATGCAAGTACAGGGTAAGCTCTTTCTCCAATGAGTTTCTCACCAGTGTTTTGCAGACAGTATTGCATATTTCAAATAAGTTAATTGAATGACACAAACAACTAGACAACCAATATTGCTAAAAGAAAAGCAAATATTTGCATATTATTTATGTTAGAGGATTTTGTGGTTACAACACCATCATAATGATCTCAAGCCATTGTGTAAAAACTTTGCAAGCATAGCTTTATAAGATAAAAACTTATCAGTCTAAAATAGTATAACTTATTAAATTGTAATGAATAATTAAAGTAAGCAAAATTAACAAAAAAGAGTGTGATATATATTCAAGCCAGACTAAAGTTAGATCGTTAGAGCATATCACCCATATAGTGCTCTAATTGTCAAAAAGCACACACACTGGTTGTAAATCCCCACTAGCACCAACCTGTCCTGAACCTTCTTCATGCACCTTCAACATCAAGAAAATAAAATTAATAAATAAATGAATAAATAAGAGTTAGTAGTTCTTAGTTGCATATTAACTAAATAATCAGAATACTCCTAAAACTTATCATGAACAATTCCTAACACATGCATTACAAAAGAAATCAAATATTCGAAACTCAAATGTTTTAAGTAGATTCATGAACAAGCCAAAATTCACATCTAGTAAGCGTTTCTGCATCTGGACCAAACACCTTTCCGACCATATTATCTATACGATTGATTCCCCTATACACAGGTTTCACCAATTTGTTGAAGGTATTGAATCGTATGGAGTTCCTCCTCCCTATCAACCTTTGACCCCTTTTCAACCTCAACAGGAGCAGGAGAGGATGTTTTCGTCATAGCAGCCTTCCCCTTCATAAACTTTGTCTTTTTACCAATGTTTTGGTGATTAGCATCCACTGGTTAAGAGACCTTTGTGTGCACTGGTGAAGGGTCTCCTTTCTTTGAAGGCCCATTCTTATTACCCTTGACAACAAAAGTCACTTGGCCAGTTCATCCGGTCAGACCGCGACCTGATGGCTAGACCAAGTCAAGTCTTTCGTTCAATCAGGTGTGCTTTTGACCTAGAGCGACCTGACCTGATCATTTATCCTTTTTCTCTGTGTGGACCTCAAAATGGAGTCATTTTGATTTGTGATTTTTTATTTATTTTAGAAGCCCCGAGTACTTCTTCGCTTCCTTGTTCCTTCCTCTCACAGTCTTCTTGCTCTCGCGGCGCAGTCGTCTGTCGCTCTCGCAGGCTACGTTGTCTGTCGTGCCACAGGCTTTGTCGTTTGTTTGTGCCACAGGCCATCATCCATTTTTTGTCATACCCCAAAGGTATAATTATTATCAATTGCATTTGCTTCTTATCTCTCGTCAATGCATCACTGTACTTGCTTGGCTTAGTTTCAGTCTCCACTTTTTACCTAATGCAAAAAAATGCATTTGATGTATGCATGTATAGTATAATTATTATCAATTGGTGTCTGGTGGAGGTTGCACTGTCAATTGACCCTCTCATCCCCAGGTCCTATTCCTATCCTTCACGTTAACTAATTAGTAAGTGGTTGATTGAATGATAAATTCCAAAGGAGAGAATTTTTTGGCCAATGGCCTCCCTTTTATACCCAGTGATTTTTTATTGTTAGAGGAATTAATTAAGCATAAATACTATTGTTATTACTACTACTAATAATAAAATACGTTTTTAGTTTTCATACTTTTATTGAAACATGGCCAGTATTTCTATACTTTAGTATTAATGATTTTGTTTCTGAAACTTTGAAAAATAAGTAAATTTATGGGATGGTGACCTTCTAAAAAGTTTCCTAAAAAGTTATGAGATAGGTGACCTTCTAGAAAGTTCTCACAGTTAAGTGTACTTGGAGTAGTTATGGAATAGATGACCTTCTAGAGAGTTTCCCAAAAAGCATGTAAGTGAAGACAAATCACGTTGTAAAGTCTAGTGTTGGTTTTTACAGACAATTGATATTGGAAGCATCCAAAGAAGATTTTTGAGGTCTTAAAAAAAGCTACCTACAGAGATTTCTTACCAATGGAGGGTTCTGAATAATAAGAATGTTGAGTGAAGTTTTATCGTGTGAAGTGACATAGTGTATGAGTCATCTAGACATCAAAAAGTAAGGATTTTATAAATGGAATAAGAGCAAACCTTTCTACCAGTACAATGTGGTTCAAGGACAAACTTAGGTGAAATCGGTTGGTATGTAACACCCCAAATGTATCACACTAGAATGAGAAGGATCCATAAGTTGTGCATGTATAAGATTGTATAGTTAAGGATGAGTTAAAGGAATTAATTGGTATTACCTATACTAACAAGATGCATCTACTTTTCAGTAGTTTATCACTTAAGAGCTCCACGGTTAAGCGTGCTTAGCTTGGAGTAGTTATAAGATGGGTGACCTACTGGAAGTTTTCTAGCAAGCGTGTGAGTGAGGGAAAAACACGCTAAAAAATCTCATGTTGGTTTGTGGGGATAGTCATTGATCTTATAAGCAGTCAAAACAGAATAACGAGGTCTAGAAAAGGTTTACTGAATTGTCGAGGTCTCGGAAAGGGATACCTTATGAGGATTTTGATTAATGGAGGGTTCCGACCAACAACAACATTGAATGAAGTATCATAGTGTGTGAGTCATTGAGATGTCAACAAGCAGGGATGTACAAGGAACACCATACAAAAAGCCCTGAATGAGGAAGACTGAGGTTAGCCGAAAAGGGGAATGAAATGCAAGTGGATGTCAACCACTTTCCATCGTCTGACATTATTATGGTGTCAACATCTAGGATGCCTCCCAAGCTTAGGAAAAATGTTTTTTTGGGGGGGAGGGGGTAACCTCACCAACATTGGAAACACAAAAAGGAATACGAAAGCAAAACGAAAGAGAAACCTCAGTCCTCTAGCATATATGTGTTCCAACACCTAGGCTAGTATCACTGTAGCAATAGGAATTCACGTGAAGGTGATGCCTCACCTAAAAGAAGACATGACATAAAATAAAGGGGGTCACTTGGTAAGAGGCAAGTAACTGAAGTTAATGTTAGAAAAGGTGTTACCACTCTAAAGATAACAATAATGAATAAGAGGGATGTAAAGGATGCCAGGACACAAAGACCTAGATCAACAGTGGAAAAGGAGCAATGGTTCCTGAAAAACACAACAAAGGTCAGCTAATGGAGAATAGGTCTCCAACCAGAACCCAAAAGCAACATCAACAAAGGAAGAAAGCCATGCAAAAGCTGAAAGTATGTTTTAGATGTTGAAAGAAAGTCGCAAGATAGACAGGACAAATGTGGCATCACCACCTTGTTTAGACCTCCTTACTGAGATGCTAGGCAAGAAAATAGAGCTAAAGTTGTCTGATGGTGTGATCAACCCACTTTTGGGGTTGGAGTACTTTGAACTGGATGGCCTGCTATTAGATTATGCTTCTATTCCTACTACATATGTTGACATCCTTCCTTTGGAGTTTGCTAGTTAGGATCGACGGATGGATACCTTAGAAGGTGATGTTTTAGCCGATGAAGGAGAATGGACAAGTTTGGTGGAATATCCTAATGTTGAAAAAGGAATTTCCAAGCTATACAAGCCATAAGCAAATCAAGTGAGATATTTGAATTTGTTGTATATGAAGGTATTGATAAATGGAAGGCCAATTAGCCAAGCCTTTGTAGACAATGGCATTTTTCTAAACGTGATGCTTTTTTTTTTCCATTGTCAAGTTAAGGAAGTCTGAGCAAGATCTAACTGAGAAAAACATGCAGATGATTACCTTCATCGGAGACACTATGACAACTTTGGGAGTAGTAATAACCAAAATTACGGTGGGACCAAAAACATGTACGATTACATTCTTTGTCATGAATGTGAAGCCTTCATATTTAGTCTTGTTGGGGAGAGATGGACTACATTCAATTTTTTTTGTGTGCAATTCATCCTCCATCAAGTTCTGATTTTCTGGATTAACAACAAAGCAGAGGTAATGTAGGATGGTCATAATTCGTTCTCCAAAGATGTGGTGTCTACAAAAGCCATATTTTATTCACCTCTCATGTAACCAAGCATGGAGATAGCCTCTGTAGAATAATTTCATGAGGCCAAAGCTTGTGAGTTCACCAACCAAGGGTTTAAGCTCAAAAGGTCAACCGACACATGTTTGATTGAACAAGAAATCAATTAATCAAAATAATAGAAGTACTAAAGAATATCATGCAAAGGATAGAGGCACACTTCTCTGAGGAAGTAATGGGGGAAGTACAAGAAGAGATTGGGAGGAAATCTTTTCATGAGATAGAACATGTAGTCAAGAAACTATCACTAGAGGCCTAAGATCCATTATTAGACGTGAATCTAGGGACAATCGATTTTCCATGGTGAAAAAATTTACCTCCAAATTTTCTCTCTCTCTTTCATTTTATCTTTTCTTTCCACTTTTTTTTTATCATCTAGGAATAAAAAAAATCTTTTTTATTATCTATCCTACTCATTTTTTTTCCTCTTTTTCAACTTTTTTTTCTTTTAACGTTTATTCTTTCTTTCTTTTCCTATCTTTTTTCTATTTTACATTTTTCTATACTTTTTATTTCTTCTTTTGTCTTCTTTTTTTTTTCTTTTAATGCTCTCTCTTTCATTTTTCCTTCTTATTATCTATAATAAAAATAATATATTTTTGAATTCATCTATTTATATCAATCTATATATATACTATAATAAAACAATGTCCTCCCTTAGACATATCTTAATATCTTGTAAAAAAATTTCCTTGCAAACTCTCTCTCTCTATCTCTCTCTTTTTCTTTTTATCTAAATAAAATATTTTATATTTCTATTAATTAATAATTAATTTTTTAATTAATTTCTATCAATAATTCCTACTTCTATTATTATATTTTTTTTATGTATCTATGTAATCAAATTAAATTTACTATTCTATCAAATATTTTTATTTACTTTATTTTTTAAGAAAAAAAGTTCTAATTATTAATAAATTAT
>PYAF01005743.1:142898-156090 GCA_007407185.1 Glycine tomentella
ATTTTTTATATTATTTTCTTCTATTTTATGTTATTTTTTAGAATAAAATTAATTTTATATATTCATTTCTGAGCTTAATTTTATTTATCCATTTGAATAGAAGATAATGTCCGTAAGCTGATAATAACTCTACTATTTATTAATAAAAGAAGGTTTGGCTAGGGAATCGTGTAATTTCTTAAAAAAAAAAAACTCCTCCAAAACTTCTCTGTCTTTTCAAATTCTCTCTCTTAAAAATCAATGTTAATTTTCTATATATAAATTATTTTAAATTACTTACTGCATAATATCATTTTAATTAAATTAATTTTAATTTTGGTTATAGTTTATAAACTATAAATACTATAAAAATTAATATTTTTTATTTATAATTATAAAATGATTGAATGATTTTATTTTTTTATATTTAAAAAATATTTAAATTTAACATAAGTTAAATCTTTTTAAAAAAATTTAAAATCAATTTCTCATGTGGTTAAAAACATCAATTTATCGGGTTACACTACAAAAAAAATGTGATTTTACTGACGGTTAATTTTTGGCAGCCTAGGTAAACCCCCAAAAAATGTTGCATTTCTAGCCAGATTGGACTATTTGTTGACCCAATACTTTAGGTGTTGTAGGAGAATGATAAAACAAAACTACATGCAATTACTTTAGGAAAAATATTTTCTATATCCTTCATGTGACTTTCATTAATCTTCTAATATATATACCTATATAAAAGCATACTACTAGTAAAATTACAAAATTAGACATTCTATATTAATGACACTTGGCAAAAACCAGGCCAAAATTATAGTTACACATCTCTTTTTCTTTTTCTAGTGCTTTGGTTTCACAAAAGTGAAATTTCCTAATTACACTCCCCTTTTAATAAGTGCACCCAATATTTCAAAATTAAAACTTGCTAATTGCACTCCTGTTTGATAAGTGCACTCCAATATTTCCAAATTAAAACTTGCTAATTGCACTACTTTTTTTATAAGTAAATTAATATTTCCTTTTAAATCTTAAATACTCATTATATCATTTTTTCATCCTTCTCACACGTTATCTCTTTAATGCGTAGGCAATGGTATTACCTGTGTATGTAGGATATCGTATTAGCCAGTTACAAAAATGTAAAATCTCAATATTATTTTAATTTTTCTTTTAAAAAAATATAAATCACTGGTCATATAGTAATTTCTCTCTTATTTACTAGACAATTGTCTAGAAACTTGCTAAGTGCAGTGATTTCCTTTCATTTTATGTTATGATTTCCATAATCTCCTACTTTGGGTCCTTCATATTTCTCAATATTGTTGATTCTCATTTCAGTTGACTGAGTCTAAATTAAGGTCTGATTTCAACATAGGTGTATTATTACAAGAAGAAAAAATTATTATTGAACTTCACTTCTTTTTTTCTCTTATTAATTTACTTGACAATTGTCAAGAGTGCAGTGGTCTTCTTTCATTTTATGTTATGATTTCTACAATTTTTTCCTTTGGATCCTTCATATTTCTCAATGTTGTTGGTTCTCACCTCAATTGGCTGAGTCTAATTATTGGCAGGTTTGCACATGCATGACAAAAGATGGAACCTTAAGTGGACCAATTGCTTATGGTCTGATTTCAACATAGGTATATTATCACAAGAAGAAAAAATTATTATTGAACTTCACTTTTTTATTTCTCTTATTTTTACTACATATCAATTTTGTCATTAATAAACTATGCTAGATCTTGCAGTTTTTTAAATATCTTTTCAGTCTAGATGATATGTTATCTTAACTACCTTTTTAAGAGTTATGTGTGTTCAAATATCTTCCTTATCATCTTCTCTTTTTTCTCAACTCTGGAATGTTCTTCTTCTCTAATGTTCTTTGTCTTCTCACCATTTTCTCTCTTCTCTTACTTTTTTCATTCACTCAATTTATTTTCTCTCTTCTAAAAATAAACCAGTATAATATTTTTTTATTTTTCCGTTAACCATTCAACATCGCAACCCTCGCTGAAGATGTCTTTGCTAGCTACTGTGACTACAACTTCTTCATAATTATTTCATGATTTATAGTGATTGTTGTAACAAAAGTGAACAATTTTCTTAGTTTCTATTTTCTTGGTTGATTTTAGTTTGGCCTAATTACTTTCTTTGTTTTTTTCTCCATCAAAATTTCTCTAATATTATGAATATGAACTAAATTTGTTAAAAAAGTTTATTTGATATGACCTATGGGTTAAAGTATTTGGTGAAAAAAGATACTAAACAGGTCTTTATAAAAATAAATGGGAATTGAAGAATTTTTTAAATTTTTATTTGACTTTTTTCTATAATGATTTATTGGTTGCAAATTATGTGTTTGATCAAATGTCAATATGACATTTTTGGGTATGTTTCCTTATTTATTATTTTACTTTTAAATTTATGACACTTTTAAGACTATTTTCACATTTGAACTTTTTAGTTGATTCCTTTGATTTGGTATTATCTTATAGAGTATGAATTTTTCACATACAATCTTTGGTTGTTGTTGCTTATCTTTTGTTAATATTACTCCTATTTGTAATCAATACTTCAATTATATTTGTTTTAAAAAAGTTAGTAAATGAAAATTGATGTTTATTGTAGAAATTTAGGTGAATGGGTAAATGATCAATGGAATGTTCAATTGTGAAATTTGAAATTGTTGTGACCCATCAGTTACATTTATAAACTATATTCTATTTCTAGGTTGGAATTTTGTAAGATATTAACAAAATTGTTCAGGATTACTACATTACAAATTGATCGTTCTTAAAGTAAACTCTTCAATCCTTTCTTTTGTGCATCTTTCTCCCATGCATTTCCGGATCCACCAGCCGGCTATTTACAACAAAAAAGTCTTTCCTCATTTATGAAGGGGAGTGGAGCAGTCGATGTCTATATACCTATTGTTATTAAATAATTTTTTTTATTACACATGCAAAAAGAATACTAACAAACGCAATTGAAGACAAAAGATATACACAAATAATTTTTATGTGTTAATTTTATTTTTTTTCTCTAACTTTTGTGTTTTTACATTGTTCTCAACTTTTAAAACATTAAAATTTTTAATCCTTATATATATATATATATATATATATATTAAATATTCAAACTTTGGTCCATGTATAGACAGGAAAAGTGCTAACTTTAATTTAGAGATTAAAATTGGTTTAATATATCAGTAGTTTTCTGAAATTTTTAAGAATATTTAAGTAGGTCTTTTAGCTATAAGAAATTGTAATTGGATTCTTAAAGTTAGCTTATATATAGCCACTTGAAACTACCAGAAAACAACAAATTATTATAGCGATTTTACTAACTCTAGGAACCCAATTACAAAACTTAAAGAAAATTAAGAACCCAATTTATAATATATATATATATATATATATATATATATATATATAATTCTTTTTCTAGTTCAGGAACGTAATTTAAAATTTCTAAATAATCCTGGGACATGCTCATACATTAGACCAATAAAGTTTGGATATTTTCAAAAATAGTTGAACGAAAATTATTAATTTTAAAAGTGAATGAGAAAATTTAAAACTTAAAATTTTCTAGGGTCTAAAAATACCAACCCAAAATATAATAAGTAAAAGTTAATATACTCAAGAAGAGCTTTTATTTTTAAGTATTTGATGGTGTTAAGTCAATAGTTAAATAAATAAACACCAACTGGGGGTATATAATTTATGATCAAGTTTAGAAGTTGCTGTTATTTCTCTATTAATAAAATCAAACTAATAAGTTTAATTTGTTTTTTGATTTATGTGCTTTTATTATTTTTTTATTCTCTTCTTTCTTATTTTATGAATTCACGAGCATACCGAATAATGTTTTAAAATTTGATTACAAATTATAAACTCACGTAAGGAAAAAAACTATATTAATTACTAAATATTTTTTTCATTTATACAATACTCAAATTCAAGTTTTATTTAAGAAGAATCAGATTTTGCACCACCGGGGCTATTAAAAGTTGGTAGTAAGTTACCTTGGTTGAAAGTTATCTGAGGAAAATTGGAAGAAATATTTCATTCTTGTCCTAGGTCAAATATTATTATGATGTTTTTTAATTGATTGAGTCATATATTAATTCTGTTTGTGATAAGCTATTATCGTCGGTAAAAATAATATTCATTATGAGAATCAAATATAAATTTTTCTATTAAATAAATTATTTTCACTCTCATGTGAAACGGAGACTTAACCGAGACTTACACCATCGGACCAATCCTTTGGATTATATTTCATTCTTGTTCTTGACAAAGATAAAAGAGATCGAAATAAGTACAAATCACGCTCATAAGAAAAAAGAATCCGCATTCAACTTACACTGTAATCTCCAGCAAGTGCAGTTGTTTCAGAAAAATTGGATCAATTAAGTATCAGAACAAAATGACTAGCACTTTCTGGAAGATTCATAATGCTTGTTTTGATTTAATGGTAAAAGAAACCAAATGGTCAAAATATGAAAACAGATAAAAGAGGGAGGAAGAAAAAATGGTACCCCCAATTCTAGGTCAGCTAGCTTTTTTGCTTGCTTTATTCTTCTCACTTTGTTCTTAAAGAAGTTGTGTAGCATATATAGATTCTCCCCAATCATTCATCTGGCCTGCTATTAAAATACCATTGTCCTAGTGACACGTGGCAAACTATAGTACATCTTTGGTTATGCTTTTTACTATTAGCCTAAAAATTATAATTTCCGTCCTTATAATTCTTAATATGTAATTTTTGTTTCTATATTTTTTTCGATTTTTTCTAATTATAAAAAAAATTTAATTTAATTTTTAATTTTACATACAATTATCTCTTTATTTTTTATATTTTTAATTAATTTAATTATTTTTTATGATATCTTAAATAAATATTTTAGATTTAGAATTAAGTTAAATTAAAATAAAAGATAAAATATATGTATAATTAAGGATTTAATCAAAATTATGGATTTTATAAAAAAAAAATCAAAATTTATGGATTAAGGTTTTGTAGAAGGTCAAAATTACAATTTAACATTATTATTATTATTATTATGGTAAAACTATGCTCACGATATCCCCATTAGCCCCTAACACATAGGTTTAATCCACCTTATTATGTTCCTTATAATAAATAATAATAAATGATCAAATATATTATCTAATAATTTTAGAATTAGTTTCTGAAATTTCATCCATTTTCAAAAAAACGTTTTCTGAAATTTCATCGAATGGATTATTTAATATGCATTCTGGATGAAGATGCAAGTCTTTAAAAATTCTCTTCTGGAGCCAATATTTAATTGTATTTATAGTTAGAAGCTAGAAAAGATAAATTATTGGGATAAAGAATTTATGCGTTCGTTCTTTCCTTCTGTTAAAACTTTATAGGTTGCGTGCGTGTCATGCCTCGTAGGATTAAACATATATCCCGAGGATTACATTCTTTGCGTCATTATAAAACACCCCTTTGTCAAAAGATGAGAATAAATCACACAGAATTTATTGTGATAATCTTTCCAAGAATATAATATTTTCAAATAATTAATTCATTTTCAACTCAATTAGTTCAGTTCATAGGGGCCAAGATGTTATTTTTCTATAACAGAATTCCTAGCAAAATTTGCAACATAAACGTCATATATACCCTCAATAACATTTTAATTTTGTGGATGACTATATGTACTCTATAATAACGTATTGTCAAGATATATATGTATATGAATCTTAATTTTTTTTCACATTAATTTTTATTACACTTCTTTTTCTGATAACGACAAAAGCAACTTCTTTATTATTTATTTTCTTTTTGTTTTCTTCGTGTCTAATGATTTAATTGACATTTTAAATGAAATACAAGTAATGTAAAAAGCCAAATGTGAACAAACATTATAGACTGATAATTAATCCTCGTTAGAAGTATCCCATTTTCGAAAATAATAACAATATAACCTCGACCTCCCGTGGAGTTCCCCGATTACTATTTATTTTCATACATGATTTCCATAGTATTAATATCCAAATCCTAATCGCAATGCAAATAAAAAAACACTTGCACAACAGGTTTCAGGTTAAGAATAAATATAACATATCATCCAAAGTAAAGAAAAATTTCGTATATATTCTCTTGTGGGGCACAATCTAATAATATGCCTTATGTTTGCCTCTTTCTCTCTTCATGCATTGATTCCCTTGACCTCACCATTTACCATTTCCCATTTCCATTTCCACTATGACCACCATCACCTTCATATGCTATAATTCATTGATATACTGTGTGGTACCCTTCTCTCTCTCTCTCTCTCTCTCTCTCTCTCTCTCTCTCTCTCTCTCTCTCTCTCTCAAGTTCAATTGATTAAGTATGGTGTGTGAGATATACATCCTTCCTCCTTTTCTAATTCCTTTCCCTCTCATTTGTTCCATCCATAGCCTAAACCAAAACATACATAAACAACAACCTTATATATAATATCTTCTAGTCTCCCACTCTCACACCACCATCCCCTAACATATATCAATTATGTATACTTCATTCAAGTCCAATTCTCACAATCACAAATACCAGAAAGACCACAATGTAACAACAACCACAACAACCAACACCAAATACAGCGAGATATCCCACTTCAGCCACAAACAGCACAAGCTAACGTTTGACTACTCCGAATCCCCCTACAAATGTGACGGGTGCAAGGAACTAGGCATAGGGTCACGTTACAAGTGCTCCATCTGTGACTTTGATCTTCACACACACTGTTCCATTCCTTCTCCTTCTTTGTTCCACCCTTTCTACCCCAAATGCTCCTTCCACTTCCTCTCCCAGCCCCCCGGTGACACGTCGCGCTACTGCAACGCGTGCGAGAAGCCGGTGAAGGGGTTCCTCTACCACTGCTTCTCGTGCGACTTCGACCTCCACCCTTGCTGCGCCAAGCTTCCGACAGTGCTCGGAAGCGACGAGCACGGGGTTAGGTTGTTTTTGTACAGGAAGGTGAGCTCGGCGTGCCATAGGTGCGGGCAGAAGGGGAGTGGGTGGAGCTATAGGTCGTCGTGCAAGAGGTACAATTTGCATGTGGCCTGTGTGAGGGAGATGGTGGTGGAGAGTTGGCATGAAGGGGGTGGGTTGATGAGTGTTGTGGAGAGTGGTTGTCATAAGGGGAGGGGCAAAGGGAGTGGTGGTAGTAGGGTGAGGAGGTGTTGTGAGGTGGCCGGAATGGCGGTGCAGGTGGCTGTGTCGGCGGTGCTTGGCGATCCGACTGTTCTTATTGCCGGAATCATGGGGTCCTTGATGTCAAGGGCTTAACAATTGTTAAGAGAAATTATTATATGTACATCATATCGACTAATATTTACAAGACTCATACATATTATTTTTTATTGTATATTAAAAAGTTGTGACAACATATCATAAAAATTAGTTGAGAACATATGATCCTTAATCATATATACAATAATTTCTTGATTGGCATGAAATTGAGAATGATCAGTGATAAATGTTGTATTTGTTGGAGGTGTACAAATAAATTAATTAGTTAAGGGGTTAACCACCCGTCAAAAGAGAAATAGACATATTTATTAAGTGTTTTCTTTTTATGTTCTTTGATTAAAATTGGTTCTTTATCTCAACATAATTTATGTAATAAAAATTTGTATGTTATTGAGGTTAAAACTTTAATTTTAATTAGAGAACAATATCAAAATTAAAGTACCTAGCTAACAACTACATCTAAGTTTTGTCGAGTTACTGTATGTGGTTACAGGAGATGTATGTAAGTGAGTGAGTTGGTTGTATATATATAGTGTGGAACAGTGTAAGGAATCTTCATTATGGCATGGCTTTGTGTTTTCCCCATTCCTAATTATGGTTTATCTAATGAATATGTATATATTCACGCGTAAGTTTCTATCTCGGATTCCTGTTATCGAATGTTTTGCGTTCTAATTGTGTAAAAGTTTTGCAATCTCATGTTCAATTCCTGTCTTTTTTTGTTAGAATTATTGTTATAGTCATAGTGTTATTATCATAATTTAAAAAAAAATGCAAGCAAATGTAACTATATATCTGTATATATTTGCATGCATTAGGCTTAGGATCAAAATTTAAAATCATGAGTTTCGAGTCTTATGAACTTTTTCAAATCTTATCCACCAAAGTATCCCAGTGATATTCAATGAAAACATATAATACAATTAAACATAATTTTTTACACTCTAATTTTTAGACTTATCTCTCCATGTGTCGCTTTCATACTTTTTATTGAATCATACTTACAATTTATCATTTTCTCTTTCTTGCTTCTCAAGGTCTATATGCCTTAATTAAGTGGTATAAGAATTGAGAAGTAATTTTTCTTGACCATATATATGTACGGTGGGATGGCTAGAATCTATCAAATGTATGAAGGGGGGTGACTTTTTAGAAAAAAGTTTGGGGGTGTGAATAAAAGGATTTGTTAGTTTGAAGGAGAGTAAGAAATTAACCATGAATGAGGATGGCCAATGTGGGGTAATTTAGGGATTTCGCCGGCCAGATTCTCTCAACATCCCTGCAAATTAAATCAAAGAATTAAGAAGTTATAACGTCTTGTAATTATAATTGCAAGAATTGATTAATTAAAATAGAGAACAAGGATATTTTAATAAAATTATTCCCTAATTAATATTAACTCTCTTGAAATATTTGCTTTTTTGGTCTGTGTAAAAAATAGTTAAACAAGAGAAAACTTATTTGTTATTGTCATCGGAGAGAGACTTAGGCTTTGTTTGGGAGAGGGATTTTAGAGGGAAAGGGAGGGAAGAGAAAGGTTTAGGTGGTGACATATCCTTGTTTGGAAGTTTTAATTTTTGAGGAGATGGATTTGAGGATTTTTAAAACTCCTTTGAAATCCTCCAAAGTCTAAAAATTATTGTTCTCCCAATTTGAGGGTTTTTACAAGGAAAAGTAATTAAAATTACTATCCTACCCCAACTATAAATTCAAAAACATATTAAAATATATTTTTAATATATTTTTACATTTAAATTATATAATTTTCACATTTAACATCTTATTAACTCTCAATTTCTCTTTCTTAATATATTTTTAATTCTCAAACAAGGAGGAAAGAATTTCCCTCATTTTCCTCCCTTTCCTTCCCCTTCCTTCCCCTTGAATTGTTTTTCTTCCCTTCCCCTCCTAACTCCCAAACAAAGCCTTAAGAAGAATGAGAAGGAGAGAGTATATATTTCTTGGGTACTTTTGGAATAACATTAAAATTGGCTGTATTAGTCATAAAGGGGAGTGCACATAGAATTTTCCTTGTGTCCCATTAACTGTTCATAACATGTTAGGCCTAATTAACTGGCCCAATTCTGCTAAAGATTAACTGACTAGCTCAATTGGGGCCTTTTCTTCATGCACGCAATGTTTTGCTACCTGCACCCCCATAATTTTCTAAATTCCAAAATTGACCTTGCCTTTTTTTATAAGCTCTTGTCAGCCTTGAGCTTCTTCACCCCATAGCTATTCAAAGAAAGAGATCTTGATGGTTCTGTGGGACCACCATTTCCCTCAACGATTTCAGCACTCCTGAAGGAATCAACATCCTTTGAGATGATTCTGTCGGCATCTTTATATATAGCTAGTAGCTACATAGCTAAATAGCTACAGGGGAGGTGGTTGTCGGCATCCTGTGGTGAATTTTCATCCATTCTTTTGGTGAATATATTAGAAGTTATTATGTGCACAAAGATCTGAGTTTCTATTTTCCTTGCATACCCATGTGACAAATAAGCGTTTGCTAGTATCAACCCCAGGGTGGATATAGTGCTTCGCGTATAACACAAACAATACGTGTTAACAAAGTTTCTTTTATTTGGGTTAAACACATTGTGTGTGAGCGATTTCACCATAATATAATTTGGTTGAAGCTGTTGGGCCGTTCTGGATTGATAAATCCAGAAATGAAATTTGTTTTTGTGCCATTCTGGATTAAGCAATTCGAAGAATAAGTTGTTTGTGGAAAACATAATTTGGAATCATGTTTACATAATTTTGGATTATATTTTCCGGAAACAACTTGTTCTTCCGGAATACTTAATCCAGACTAATGTTTTCATAATTTTGATAGTGTGTTGCATAAGGGCGGGTTTTCTTGGATATTCTGGATTCATTATTCCAGAACTCATTTTACGTTGTTCCAAATTCAATTTTCTGAAATCCAAAATATACTTCTCCAAAATACTTGCATGCTTATGGATCAATTGTTCTAGACACTAATAAAGCCTCTGAAATGGGTAATCTGGACAACAACGGTGGAGGATCGGGGCAAGAAAAGAAGCAAGGTTGGAGGTGCTTTGGAGTTTTTGATGTACAGATGAAAAAGGGAAAGGAAGTGTTCTAAACGACATTTTTGTTCATTCAAGATGTTTTAATTTTCCTATGGGGTGAAGGAAGCAAACAAATGGGGGTGTGGTTATCTTAATCCGCTGGCCTTGTTATCTCAAGCTCAATTTTTAAATTGGGAGTTGTTATTAGTCTTATTCCATTTGTTATTGGTCCCTACTAAAGGACATATCCTATTTTTTATTCCCAAATTGTCCTTCCCATGGAATCATAATTCTATTGTGTTTTATCAAAACACATAACGAACATCATGATTTCATTGTATTTTCTGCCAAAACATACAACGGAATCATTATGGTGTTCAAAACTAAAAAAAAGAGTAACAAAATTGTGATTCTATTACTATTTTTTTCAAAATAAAAAAGTACAAAATCGTGATTCCATTGTGGATTTGTCTATAATGAAATCGCAATTCCATTGAATACAAAATCCTAGAAAAAAAATTACCAGATCAAATGTTGGGGAAGATAAGGGTATGGTTCGTTTAGGTTAGGTTGGGAAAAGAAAGGAGGGGTAAGGTTTGGGTTGGGAAGAAGGAAGAATGAAAAAGGAGGAGAAGGGGAAGGGGAAGGGGAAGGGGCGTGGGTATCTAGTGGAGAAGGAGAAGGAAGAGAAAGTCTCGGAAGGGGAAGAGGGAGGGGTATAGAATTTTGAAGTTAGGATCAGAAGGATAATTTCAAAAGAAAGTAAGGGCCAATAGCAATTTGTGTAGGAATCAACGGTATCTTTCATTTAATTGCCTATTTGATCTCAAGCCTTTATTTATTAGTCTGAAATATTTGAGAACAACTTGACCTTCGATGACATATTTAATTATTTTCATCGTATTTAATGATGTCATCTCAAAAATATTCTTCAATTAATTTAAATTATATTTCTAATAATTCTATTTTATTCTTGATATCAACAACTAATAAAAAAAATTCTGAAAAAAATATTTTTAAATATGATTAGAAGAATTAAATGATTTTTCATTTACTAACTTTTTTAATTGCCACAAATGTTAGCTAACTTTCCTTATTTCTAAGTCCGTTTAATTTTGTTATTAAAATTGTTTCTTTTAGTTTTCCAATCAACAATTAATTTTATGGCTTAAATTTATTTTTTCCGTTAAATTTAAATATATATTTTTTAATCCCCTAATTTTATAAAATGTTTCCTTAGTTTATTCTGACTAATTTTGGAAAGCTTAAATGTATAATTTGTGATAAATTTTAAATATAAAAGGAATTAAAAGAAGCATTCCATGAATTTAAAAGACTAAAAAATGTTAATTTGGAGAACTTAAAAAAATTGACTCTATATTTAAAAGATTAAAAATATATTTAACCCTAATTTTATAATTTGGCCATGCTTACTCTCAAAATTACCAAATTTCGCATATGACGACCCACTTGTATTACCCATTTGGGGTGCTCACATGCCATTCGTAATTAATGTTGCATGGATATATATGATGGAACGTTAAGGCTAGCACAAAAAGTTAGGTATGAGTTATAAGTGCCCATCTTTTCAATTGGCCACCAAATTAATGTTCCACTTTTCTTTTTTTCTCTTCTTAATCCTGAAATGCCTCTTATATGGCTACTAAAGAAAGTTTGACATAGCCATTTTGATAAAGTGTATATCTATCTAGACTATGTTTCTATTAGAGTTTATCATGGTCGTTTCAACAAATTTCCTCCTGTCGGGTCGATCTGTTTAAGATAACTTCAACCATCTGTTGAGTTAAGATGTTTCTACTTTGTTTTTGTCCTTTTGGTGGATAAGCTAATGTTGTTGTTAACTTAGTCACGGCACCGTATTGCACCTAATAATAAGTTTCGTTACACCTATTTCCAACTGCATGCATCAATTATTCCATTAATTAAACCTTTCCCAACTAATTTGCAAATCTTTTATTTATCCTTCTGTGGTTTACTGCCCCTATTGATTAGTTCTATTCTAGATTCATTTTTCAATCCAAATTTACCAACTTGTTATGAAGTTACAAATTGGCAAGTGGGAAATCATGGTGGAGTATGCTAGAGACAGAAAGTACATTTTACAGCTAGCAAATATTAGGATGATGCAAATACAAATGAAAAAAAAAAAAATGAGTACATGTATTTTTTTTCTTCTGAAATTCTCCAAACTGGAGTACAGAATGAAAAGCCGGCATTGGATATGACTTTCATTGAGAAAATACAGAAGCAACTAAGCATTCAATTAATGCGCGTGTTAGACACCTTCGTTATCACTGTTCAATGTTGACTTAAATTAGCAAGATCAAGATAATGCATGATTTCCGGGTGCATCATTGGCCAGACAAATGGTTTCCCCATCAGTAATGGTGGTCATTAATTAATAGGCATGCATTAAACGTAGATAGAGATATTATATATAAGATTTTTTTAAGAGAAAATACTAACAAATTTACTTAGAATACTGTTTACAAAATTAAAATGAATTTTTTTATTAAGATGCACAAAATTGTATTATCTATAATTATTTTTATACTCTCTTATAATTTTCAAAATAAATATTCTTTTCTTTTAGTTCTTTAATTAATGTACAAGAGTACTGATGAATAATTTTTTTAATTAAGAATTAAATGTAAGATAATAAGAAATCTTCACTGTCATTACATATAAAAATATATTATTTTGTACTAAGATTTCAATTCATGGGACGTCGTCTATAGCTTGTGTTTCTCTCCAAATAATAATAATAATACAAACAAAAAAATATTTTAAAAAAATATTTAATTTTAATGCATGCAAAACTTTTTACAGTATCAATCTAATAAATATCACCCTGAATATAAATT